>SJYX01020108.1:154196-180585 GCA_006410675.1 Oreotragus oreotragus
CATATAAGTTAAATAAGCAGGGTGACAATATACAGTCTTGACATACTCCTTTTACTATTTGGAACCAGTCTGTTGTTCCATGACCAGTTCTAACTGTTGCTTCCTGACCTGCATACAGATTTCTCAAGAGGCAGGTTAGGTGGTCTGGTATTCCCATCTCTTTCAGAATTTTCCACAGAATTTTCCATAGAATTTTCCTTAGAAAGCATCACTATGAGCAAAGCTAGTGGAGGTGATGGAATTTCAATTGAGCTCTTTCAAATCCTGAAAGATGTTGTTGTGAAAGTGCTGCACTCAATATGCCAGCAAATTTGGAAAACTCAGCAGTGGCCACAGGACTGGAAAAGGTCCGTTTTTATTTCAATTCCAAAGAAAGGCAATGCCAAAGAATGCTCAAACTACTGCACAATTGCACTTATCTCACATGCTAGTAAAGTAATGCTCAAAATTCTCCAAGCCAGGCTTCAGCAATACATGAACCGTGAACCCTGATGTTCAAGCTGGTTTTAGATAAGGCAGAGGAACCAGAGATCAAATTGCCAACATTCACTGGGTCATGGAAAAAGCAAGAGAGTTCCAGAAAAAACATCTATTTCTGCTTTATTGACTATGCCAAAGCCTTTGACTGTGTGGATCTGGAGGGTAGATGCTGCTAAACGTCTTACAATGTACAAGGCAGACCGTACATCAAAGAGTAATCTGATCAAAATGACTATTCTGAAATTGAGAAAACCATCTAAGTCCATTGTAGTTCTTTGTTTAGATGTTAGACTACAAGATCAATTTCTCTACAGTGAAAGCTTTCAAGAAACTTCAACTCTAGTTTAGATGTGTGGCAAAAAATAAAATAACATTTTACTTTACAATTTTGAAATTCTGACCTCCAGTTTTCTATGTCCATCAACATCTATCAAATTCAGTTACACAATCACCTCATGTTCTACAACTGATGCTCTTTCATCAGGTTCTGTGCTTTCAGTTACACACCATTTGCATTTAGGATTTAGTTTATACACGGATAAGTTTTCAGATTTAGTTGTTCCTACATTTAGCTGTACTACACTTATAATACAGTCTGGGATATTGCCTTTCACCTTGATTGCTTTGAAATATATCTAGTCTTTCTTTTTCTTCAGTTCAGAAATTTACATCTTAAATTTTTAACAATATTGCAGTGCAAAATGGAATACTATAGCAATAGCATGATGAATGGTGTCAGATTCATGATCTCCAAAAAATTAACTTTGGGACCAGGGGCCAGGCTTGATCACTCAAGTACTTTTGTGTAACAGAGTTTTTTTAGAGCAAAAAAGGGACAGAGAAAGTTTCTGACATAGACATCAGAAGGGGGATAAGGAATGTCCCCCTCACTAGTCTTAGCAAGGAAACTATATACTTTTTCAATTGGTTATTACAGTAAATCAAAAGAATGTTTCAAGGTTGTAAAGGGCTTACCAGACCAGCTCCCACAATATATATTTTTAGATAACTGGATTATAGCTAATTAAAGAAAGATCTTACCAGACCCACTCCCACAACTTACACTTGAAAATGACAGGATTATTCAGAAAGTTCTTAAGAAGGAGAAACATGTCCTCAAGCAGGATACATTGCTGTTATATAATCATTGGTACAGAGTTTAAGAAAAAACATATCCTTGAGCAAGATGAGTTGTTTTGTTCTTCAATCATCAGCTCTGGGCTTAAAGAAAAAAGTTTGTCCTTTTCTTCTCCTTGAGAACTCCAGACCCCTATATCCTCCTCGAGAGCCCCAGGCCTCTTTCTCTTCCTCTGGGACCCCGGACTTCTTATCCACCTACCTAAGAATTGACTCTCTCAATAGGATCATTCCTCTAAGTCTCAATTTCAAGCTGAGTTTTTAAACTATATACTATAGGAAGGCTCTTAAAAACAACTATCTTTAATGAATTTCTCCATGAAACTAAAATCATAGAATGTTGTTGTATAGTAGTTTCTCTCCCAATGAAACTTGGAATATCTGAAATTTAGGATAACAAGGCAACACAATTTTTCACTAAGAAATTTGATGAGCTATAAAACAACATTTTTTACCTAAGGTAGACACTAACTATACCTGTACAGAGAGATACAACAGTTTCCTGGGTCATCACAGATTTGCAATGCCAAATCCTTTCACACACCTATGGAATTTTGAGGTGTGTGTTGCTTTTGATTCAGATTTAACAGTCTCATATCTGCCCAGTGGGCTTTCCTAGTAGCTCAGCTGGTAAAGAATCCACCTACAATGCCGAAGACCCTGGCATTTCATTCAATTCCTGGATCAGGAAGATAACCTGGAGAAGGGACAGGCTACCCACTACAGTATTATTGGGCTTCCCTGGTGGCTCAGACAGTAAAGAATCTGCCTGCAATGTGATAGGCCTGGGTTCGTTCCCTGGGTTGGGAAGATTCCCCTGGAGAAAGGAACAGCTACCTACTCCAGTATTCTGGTCTGGATTATATAGTCCATGGGGTGGTAAAGAGTTGGACATCAACTCTGCCTTTTCACTTTCACTTTATCTGCCCAGTAAATAAACCGACTCTGGGCTTCTTTAAGGTTGGTACCGGACAATTTTTCATTAGTGAGTACTCCTGCCCTCTTCCTTTCCTGCACATACAGTAGGTAATGGATCTCAGAAATGGGCTGAAAATCCTCTCCATTACATCCCAGAAGAGCAGCTATTTCCTCACTAACACCCGCCTGTTGGCCTGGTGCTTGTACTGTGATCCGTTATAGTTGCTGCTTTCTGAGAATTTATGGGCCATGAAGTCATCACAAGCTCCTTAGCCAGCTCTCAACTTGTGGCTTTGCATCAAAATTCCTTCTAATCCTGCCAAGTGAAAGGAGAGTATATTTTCCCCTGAGAATTCACAACTTTCTTGCTCTCACTTTTTAAAAATTAACTTTTTTTCTGTGCTGGCCAGAGAGCCACTGCCAATTCTCTTCAGAGATATATTTTTTTCTCTAGATATATTTAGATTTTTCAGCATACCTTGCTTTCCAATTTCATCTCTTTATTGTATATTCTATTATTATATTGTATCCCAGCTATTTCTGGAGAATAGCTTTCATCTGCCATTTAAATGCTGTTGACAAGACTATATACTCAGTAATAAGAAAAAGCTTTTTAAAAAATATCTGTAGTGAGAACTCTCTCCAGGAGCATTCTCATCTCCTCACTCTCTTATTTTCCTGTCCCTGGCAGTTTGTTATTTTATCACTCTGTTAGCTGGGACTTCTCAGTTACAGACACATTATATTCTACAACTGATGCTCTTCCATCAGATTCTATAGTTTTAGTTACACATCTTCTGTATTTACAATTAAATTCATACTTGGATAAGCTTTCAAATTTAGTTTCTTGGTTTCTAAATGTGTCAGTGAACCTAGATTTAGCCATCTGTGGATTCTACTCTTTGTCTCTACTCAACAATAATCTTGTGTGCAGCAGTGATTTAAATCTGCTTCAACTTCTAGGTGACACGTAACTTGGTCAGATGGACTCAATTCTTGCTTTCAAGCTTAAACAGTGAAAAACTTATTAGAGACTCTGTGAAATTTTCAGCAGCATTTTCCAATACTAAGATATTTTTATTATAAATATAATTTAAATTTTTGTTTTATTTATTTTTAATAAAAATTTATTTATTTTAATTGGAGGCTAATTACTTTAAAATATTGTATTGGTTTTGCCATACATTGACATGAATCTGCCATGGATGTACATGTGTTCCCCATCCTGAACCCCCCTCCCACATTCCTCCTCATCCCATCCCTCTGGGTCATCCCAGTGCACCAGCTCCGAGCATCCTGTATTATGCATTGAACCTGGACTGGCAATTCGTTTCACATATGATAATATACATGTTTCAATGCCATTCTCCCAAATCATCCCACCCTCGCCCTCTCCCACAGAGTCCAAAAGACGGTTCTATACATTTGTGTCTCTTTTACTGTTTCGCATACAAGGTTATCATTACCATCTTTCTAAATTCCATATGTAGGAGTTATTATACTGTATTGGTGTTTTCCTTTCTGGCTTACTTCACTCTATATAGTAGGCTCCAGTTTCATCCACCTCATTAGAACTGATTCAAATGTATTCTTTTTAATGACTGAGTAATACTCCATTGTGTATATGTACCACAGCTTTCTTATCCATTCATCTGCTGATGGACATCTAGGTTGCTTCCATGTCCTGGCTATTATATACAGTGCTGTGATGAACACCTGGGTACACGTGTCTCTTTCAGTTCTGGTTTCCTCACTGTATATGCCCAGCAGGGGGATTCCTGAGTCAAGGCAGTTCTATTTCCAGTTTTTTAAGTAATCTCCACACTGTTCTCCTTAATGGCTGTACTAGTTTGCATTCCCACCAACAGTGTAAGAGGGTTCCCTTTTCTCCACAACCTCTCCAGGATTTATTGCTTGTAAACTTTTGGATATCAGCCATTCTGACTGGTGTGAAATGGTACCTCATAAAGAACTGGTAGCTCATTTGATTCAGGAGATATAGTGAAAGATATGAGAAGAGCAGTGATTCTCAGATAAATACTTTAGCACAGGTCTATGCAATCTGATAAAACAAATTTCTTTCTTCAGAATATAATTTCTTATATTTCAAAGGGTTCACTGAGAGTAAAGACCTTCCAGAGATACCTTAGTGACCCATGCATACAAAGTTAAGAAACTGTGTACTAATGACTTTAAGTATCAAACATGAGATGGCAGTTTTTTTATGGACACTCTACCTCTCTAGCCTAGAAATCTTTCATTACTCTTCTAGAATAGCATTAGTCAGTGGTGATAATTTCCAGAATAAAATAAAAATTAATGAGCAAAATTATACTCTAAGTACTTATTGCAATGTGTTCCTACTATACATAAGCTCCAATGTAAATTACTATGAATATCTAGGCATACACAGAAAAAGACAAATATACTTTCAAATATACTGTACGGAAAGAGACAATCATAATAGATAGTGAAGCTAAATTCAAATGATATAGACTTATTAATGTCCATTCAACAAACTGTGGAAAATTATTAAAGAGATGGGAATACCAGACCACCATACCTGCCTCCTGAGAAATCTGTATGTGTATCAAAAAATAACAGTTAGAACCAGACATGGAACAACAGACTGGTTCCAAATCGGGAAAGAAGTACATCAGGGCTGTATGTTGTCACCTTGCTTATTCAACTTATATGCAGGATACATCATGCAAAATGTCAGGCTGGATGAAGCACAAGCTGGATTCAAGATTGCCAGGGGAAATATCAATAACCTCAGCTATGCATATGACACCACCCTTATGACAGGAAGCAAAGAGGAACTAAAGAGCTTCTTAATGAAAGTAAAAGAGGAGAGGAAAAAAGTTGACTTAAAATTCAACATTCAGAAAACTAAGATAATGGTATCTGGTCCCACTATTTCATGGAAAGTAGATGAGGAAACAATGGAAACAGTGAGATATTTTGTTTTGGGGGGCTCCAAAATCACTGCAAATGGTTACTGCAGCCATGAAATTAAAAGACGATTGCTCCTTGGAAGAAAATCTATGAACAAACTAGACAGCATATTAAAAATCAGAGACATTGTTTTACCAACAAAGGTCCATCTAGTCAAAGCTGTGGATTTCCCAGTAGTCATGTATGGATGTGAGAGTTGTACTGTAAAGAAAGCTAAGTGCTGAAGAATTGATGCTTTTGAACTGTGGTGTTGGAGAAGGCTCTTGAGAGTCCCTTGGACTTCAGGGAGATCCAACCAGTCCATCCTAAAGGAGATCAGTCCTGGGTATTCATTGGAAGGTGTTGAGGGTGAAGCTTTAATACTTTGGCCACCTGATGCGACGAGCTGACTCATTGGAAAAGACTCTGATGCTGGGAAAGATTGAGGGCAGGAGGAGAAGGGGACAACAGAGGATGAGATGGTTGGATGGCATCATCGACTCAACGGACATGAGTTTGGGTAAGCTCCGAGAGTTGGTGTTGGACAGGGAGGTCTTGCATGCTATAGCTCATGGGGTCACAGACAAGGCTGAGTGACTGAACTGAACTGAATGTATAGATGTAAGAGTTGGACTATAAAAAAAGCTGAGCATTGAAGAATTGATGCTTTTGAACTGTGATGTTGGAGAAGACTCTTAAGAGTACCCTGGTATGCAAAAGAATCAAACCATTTAATCGTAAAGGAAGCCAGTCCTGAAAATTCATTGGAAGGTCTGATGCTGAAGCTGAAACTCCAATACTTTGGCCACCTGATGCAAAGAGATGACTCATTGGAAAAGACCCTGATTCTGGGAAAGATTGAAAGCAGGAGGAGAAGGAGACAACAGAGGAAGAGATGGTTGGATGGCATCACTGACTCCATAGACATAAGTTTGAGGAAGCTCCAGGAGTTTGTCATGGACAGGGAAGCCTGGCATATTGCATTCCATGGGGTGGCAAAGAGTCAGACACAATTGAGTGACTGAACTGAACATTCATTCAAAGTTAAGGGACACTGGTATATAAGCTTGGATAATTCTTAAGAATTAGAAATATATATATAACCAAAGGAATACAAGGAAGAACAGACACAGCAGAGCAAAAAATGGTAGACCAGGCAGGAGAGAGAGAAGAATGAGGAGGAGGAGGAAGAAGGGGAGGAGAAGAAGATGGGAAGAAGGAGAAGCTTTTACATTTTCTTAACTTTTTATAGATCTAATGCTAATTCTCTCTCATCTAATTCTTCATAATCCCATATTACCCTGGTAAATTTTTCTAATGGTACTAAATAAATCAAGATAATGGAGACTTTAACTTCTACTGCCTATAACCCCACCTTAAGTGATGATCCTTTGACCAAGATGAGGCAACATAATTCCTGAAAGTCATACATTACCCAAGATATTTGGTTCTTGAAATTTATGTCAATAACTCTTATTAATAGAATTAAAAAATTTTTTCAATTAAATAAACCTTAAATTCCCCCAAAACACCTTCAAATATCTTTACTTTTTTTCTTTCTGCTAGTATTGATCAGGAAAATGTAAAATTTTTAATACCTGTAACACTCTTAATACCTGAATTTATCAAGTAAATGTAAAACTCTTGATATTCTTAGAGATAAACTTCATTTGTGTTGTTCACTAGTTTCATTGCTGTTGTTCAGCATTTATATAAAATATTTTTCTTTCTTCAGCTTTTAACAATTTTGAATAAAGTCCCTATGTGTGGTAAGTGACTATGTGTGCTAAGTCTCTTCAGTAGTGTCTGACTCTTTGCAACCCTATGGACAGTAGCCCACCAGGCTCCACAGTCCATGGGATTCTCCAGGCAAGAATACTGGAGTGGGTTGACATTTCCTCCTCCAAGGGGATCTTCTCAAAGTCTCTAAAACGTAATATTATATTTTTTCAAGTAAGAAGGCATTATTTTATATTGTTTATATAATTTGTTCTAATTGATACAAGCAGATATGAAATTAAAATTTAACACAGCTACACTTGGGAAAGATTTCAAGGAAAAGGGGGAAGGGATCAGACAAACAAGTGTTGCCTCAATTTTTTAGAATCTATCTCAATCTTACTGTACTTTTTCTGATCTAATAGATTGTTGCTCTAACAACTTCAGAGTTATGCTCAGTGGGAAGGGTCACAAATATAGTATAGGATTTTGCTTATATCACTATAGATAGAATCAAGTGATCTAGAAAACTAATCAAGACAAAGCAAATTGTGTACAGATCTATCCTTTGTCAATAGTGAGCTTGATTGTTGAGGATGGAGAAGGCAATGGCAACCCACTCCAGTACTCTTTCCTGGCAAATCCCATGGATGGAGGAGCCTGGTAGGCTGTAGTCCATGGGGTCGCTAGGAGTCGGACATGACTGAGCAACTTCACTTTCATGCACTGGAGAAGGCAATGGCAACCCACTCCAGCATTCATGCCTGGAGAATCCCAGGGATGGGGGAGCCTGGTGGGCTGCCATCTCTGGGGTCGCACAGAGTCGGACATGACTGAAGCAACTTAGCAGCAGCAGCAGCAGCACTGCTGAAGATAAATGAGAGTGCCATAGGGGCAACTGATATAGATATTTTGCAAGTAATTTGTCTTCTTGAAATGGAAGAAAAACATGTCAATACTTATTGAAACTTAAAGACTGCCATTTTCTTTAGACGATTTACAGGAAATATGTTAAATGAGAAGAAAAACAGAGTTTATATATAGTAATTTTTTTAAAAAATTGAAATGTTAGGAGAAATTTGGGAAATGCAGGGTTTTTTCCTTCAATCAATAGTTCTTATTTAAATAATTCATTAATTCCACAAATACATATAAATATTTACTCTGTAAATTAAGTGCAAATCTATTTTAATATATGTACTTGACTTTGGAACAATAAAAATATATAGAAAGTCAAGAAATGGTAATTAGTTATATCAAGGATTTGTAAGTTTATACATATTANTTCTAAAACCAGCTTGAACATCAGGGAGTTCGTGGTTCACGTATTGCTGAAGCCTGGCTTGGAGAATTTTGAGCATTACTTTACCAGCATGGGAGATGAGTGCAATTGTGCAATAGTTTGAGCATTCTTTGGCAGTGCCTTTCTTTGGGATTGGAATGAAAATGGACCTTTTCCAGTCCTGTGGCCACTGCTGAGTTTTCCAAATTTGCTGGCATATTGAGTGCAGCACTTTCACAGCATCACCTTTCAGGATTTAAAATAGCTCAACTGGAAATCTATCACCTCCACTAGCTTTGTTCGTAGTGATGCTTTCTAAGGCCCACTTGACTTCACATTCCAAGATGTCTGGCTCTAGATTAGTGATCACATCATCATGATTATCTGGGTGGTGAAGATCTTTTTTTGTACAGTTCTTCTGTATTCTTGCCACCTCTTCTTAATATCTTCTGCTAGTTAATATTATATATAAACTAACTTTTCCAACCGTAATTTAAGTATAGCATACAAAAAAAATTATGCAGTTTAGTAATGTTAATGGTGTATATATAGCCTGTGACTCTTCATACATTATTAAATTTTCTTATATAACATTACTTAAATAGCTATATACTGTTCAAGTATTTATATGTATCATGAGTTTTTCAATCCATTCACCATATTTGAAAGTGAATGGATTTTTTTAATCCATTCACCATTTTTTAAAATCCATTCACCATACTTAGAAATGCAAATAGTGTGTAGATTTTCTCTATTATAAACATTGCTTAAGTATATAGCCTAAAGATACTTTAAAATACATTTCTAGAAATGGAATGAAGGGTGTGTTTTATAAAATTCTATACATATTTTAAAATTGTACAGCCTTTCAAAATAAGCAAAATTAAAAACATCATTATAAATTTACCTTTAGACAGCACATAAGAAGTCTGCCAGTGGGTGTATTCTCTCTCTGGTGTTTACCACTAATTATTAATTTTATGTAGACAAATTGAGTTTAAATTTGAAAGGAGTTATTAATAGTAAACAGAATGAAGCAGGGCAAAGGCTAATAGAGTTTTGCCAAGAGAACACACTGATCATAGCAAACACCATCTTCCAACATGAGTGAAGTCTCTACATATGAACATCATCAAATGGTCAACACCAAAATCAGATTGGCAAAGTATTCTTTGCAGTCAAAGATAGAGAAACTCTATACAGTCAACAAAAACAAGACTGGAAGTTGACTGTGGCTCAGATAATGAACTCCTTATTGCACAATTCAGACTTGAAGAGAGAAGGGAAAACCACTAGATCATTCAGGTATAACCTAAATCAAGTCCCTTATGATTATACAGTGGAAGTGACAAATAGATTGAAGGGACTAGATCTAATAGACAGAGTGCCTGATGAACTATGGACTGAGGTTCATGATGTTGTACAGTAGACAAGGATCAAGACCATACCCAAGAAAAAGAAATGCAAAAAACCAAAATGGCTGTCTGAGGAGGCCTTACAATTAACTGTGAAAGGAATAAAAGTGAAAAGCAAAGGAGAAAAGGAAAGATATACCTATTTGAATGCAGACTTCCAAAGAATAACAAGAAAAGATGAGAAAGCCTTCCTCAGTGAGCAGTGCAAAGAAGTACAGGAAAATAACAGAATGGGAAAGACTAGAGATCTCAAGAAAATTAGAGATACCAAGGGAACATTTCAAGCAAAGATGGGCTCAATAAAGGACAGAAATGGTATGGACCTAACAGAATCAAAAGATATTGAAAAGAGATGGCGAGAATACATAGAATAATTATACAAAAAGATCTTCATGACCCATTATGAGATAATCACAATGGTGTGATCACTCACACTCAGCTAGAGCCAGACATCATGGAATGTGAAGTCAAGTAAGCCTTAGGAAGCATCACTGCAAACAAAGCTAGTAGAGGTGATGGAATTCCAGTTGAGCTAATTCAAATCTTAAAAGATGATGCTATGAAAGTGCTGTGCTCCATATGCCAGCAAATTTTGAAAACTCAGCAATGGCCACAAGACTGGAAATGGTCAGTTTTCATTCCAACCCCAAGGAAAAGCTATGCCAAACAATGTTCAAACTACCAGACAATTGTACTCATCTCACACGCTATTAAAGTAATGCTCAAAATTCTCAAAACCAGGCTTCAACAATATGTGAACTGAGAAATTCCAAGTGTTCAAGCTGGTGTTAGAAAAAGCAGAGGAACCTGAGATCAAAATGCCAACATTAGCTGGGTCATAAAAAAAGCAAGAGATTTCCAGAAAAACATTTATTTCTGCTTTATTGACTATGTCAAAGCCTTTGACTGCATGGATCACAATAAACTGTGGAAAAATATGAAAGAGATGGGAATACCAGACCATTTGATCTGCCTCTTTCTCTGCATACAGAGAATTCTGTATGCAGATCAGGAAGCAACAGTTAGAACCAGGCATAGAGCAACACACTGGTTCCAAATAAGAAAAGGAGTACATCAAGGTGCATATTGTCACTCTGCTTATTTAATGCATGCAAAGTACATTATGAGAAACCCTGAGCATGATGAAGCACAGCTGGCATCACCATTGCCGGGAGAAATATCAGTAACTTGAGATATGCAGATGACAACACCCTTATGGCAGAAAGTGAAGAACTAAAGAACCTCTTCATGTAAGAAACAAATCGCCAGACTATGTTCGATGCAGGATGTTGGGGGCTGGTGTATGGGGATGACCCGGAGGGATGATGTGGGGTGGGAGATGGAGGGGGGGTTCATGTTTGAGAATCCATGTACACCCATGACGGATTCATGTCAATGTATGCCAAAACCAATACAGTACTATAAAGTAAAATAAAGNAATCGCCAGACTATGTTCGATGCAGGATGTTGGGGGCTGGTGTATGGGGATGACCCGGAGGGATGATGTGGGGTGGGAGATGGAGGGGGGGTTCATGTTTGAGAATCCATGTACACCCATGACGGATTCATGTCAATGTATGCCAAAACCAATACAGTACTATAAAGTAAAATAAAGTAAAAATAAAAATTAAAAAGAAATTAAAAAAAAAAGAAAGTGAAAGAGGAGTGAAAAATTTGGCTTAATGTTCAACATTCAGAAAACTAAGGTCATGGCATCCAGTCCCATCACTTCACGGCAAATAGATGGGGAAGCAGTGGAAACAGTGGCAGACTAATTTGGGGGGCTCCAAAATCACTGAAGATGGTGACTGAAGCCATGAAATTAAAAGACGCTTACTCCTTGGAGGGAAAGTTATGACCAACTTAGAGAGCATATTAAAAAGCAGAGACATTATTTTGCCAACAATGGTCCATCTAGTCAAGACTATAAAATNCCCATCACTTCACGCCAAATAGATGGGGAAGCAGTGGAAACAGTGGCAGACTAATTTGGGGGGCTCCAAAATCACTGAAGATGGTGACTGAAGCCATGAAATTAAAAGACGCTTACTCCTTGGAGGGAAAGTTATGACCAACTTAGAGAGCATATTAAAAAGCAGAGACATTATTTTGCCAACAATGGTCCATCTAGTCAAGACTATAAAATTTCCAGTAGTCATGTATGGATGTGAGAGTTAGACTATAAAGAAAGCTGAGTGCTGAAGAATTGATGCTTTTAAACTGTGGTGTTGGAGAAGACTTTTGAGAGTCCCTTGGACTGCAAGGAGATCCAACCAGTCCATCCTAAAGGAGATCAGTCTTGAGTGCTTATTGGAAGAACTGATGTTGAAGCTGAAACTACAATACTTTAGCCACCTTATGCGAAGAAGTGACTCATTTGAAAAGACCCTGATGCTTGGAAAGATTGAAGGTGGGAGGAGAAGGGGACAATAGACGATGAGATGGTTGGATAGCATCACTGACTCAATGGACATGAGTTTGGGGCTCCAATAATCCATGTTGGACAGGGGGGCCTGCTGTGCTGCAGTCCATGGGGTCCCAAAGAGTCAAACATGACTGAGTGACTGAACTAAACTGGCAGATTAATAGTAAAGTGGTGCTATCCATTGTTTTAATACTTGAATCAGTCTTCAAATTTCCCCCACCTAGTAGTCAGCCAGTTTATATATAACCTTCTTTGGAAGGAATGATGCTAAGGCTGAAACTCCAGTACTTTGGCCACCTCACGCGAAGAGTTGACTCATTGGAAAAGACTCTGATGTTGGGAGGGATTGGGGGCAGGAGGAGAAGGGGATGACAGAGGATGAGATGGCTGGATGGCATGGCGGATTCGATGGATGTGAGTCTGAGTGAACTCTGGGAGATGGTGATGAACAGGGAGGCCTGGCGTGCTGCAATTCATGGGATCGCAAAGAGTTGGACACGACTGAGCGACTGAACTGAACTGAACTGAACTGAACTATCCAGTGGTACAAAATGTACTACTCGTGGCATGCCATGGTTTTTCCAGTAGTCATGTATGGATGTGACAGTTGAACTTTAAAGAAAGCTGAGTGTTGAAGAATTGATAGTTTTGAACTGTGGTGTTGAAGACTCTTGAGTCCATATATTGGACTACAAAGAGATCCAGCCAGTCCATCCTGAAGGAAATCAGTCCTGAATATTCATTGGAAGGATTGATGCTGAAGCTGAAACTCCAATAANTGACAGTTGAACTTTAAAGAAAGCTGAGTGTTGAAGAATTGATAGTTTTGAACTGTGGTGTTGAAGACTCTTGAGTCCATATATTGGACTACAAAGAGATCCAGCCAGTCCATCCTGAAGGAAATCAGTCCTGAATATTCATTGGAAGGATTGATGCTGAAGCTGAAACTCCAATAATTTGGCCACCTGATGCAAAGAACTGACTCATTAGAAAAGACCCTGGTGCTGGGAAAGGTTGAAGGCAGGAGGAGAAGGAAATGACAGGATGAGATACTTGGATGGCATCACTGACTTGATGGACATGAATCTGAGCAATCTCCAGGAATTGGTGACGGACAGGGAAGCCTGGTATGCTGCAGTCTATGGAGCCACAATGAGTCGGACACGACTGAATGACTGAACTGAATTGAATTCTCTTACCACATTCTTCTGTGTGTGTGTGTATCTGTTTATGTGCATGTGTGCTTAGTTGTGTCCAACTCTTTTCAACTCCATGGACTGTAGTCCACCAGGCGCCTCTGTCCATGGATTCTCTAGGCAAGAATACTGGAGCAGGTTGCCATTTCCTTCTTCAGGGGTCTTCCTGACTCAGGGATGGAATTCAGGTCTCCTGCATTGCCAATTGATTTTTTATCATCTGAGCCCCCAGAAAAATTAATATCTTTCCCAACATACATATTATCCTTTTTCTGGTCCTTATCTGCTTCTTTGGGGACCAACCAAACAAGTTAAATTTGTCTTCTGCTTCATAGATAAATGTATTTAATGAGTGTTTTTCTTTGTTTTGTTGTTTGGTTTTGCTTTATATGTGTATATCTATATATAGATATAGATATGTTATATATGTTACTTTCATATAACATGATTTTAAATCTTACCAGAGCTTAGTCACTTTTCATTTTAAATGTATACCTTTAAATAGAAATAATATTTATGTGTAAATTTGCATTCTGTTTAGCAGTATAAACATATATTTATGAAATAAAAGTAAAATTTACTTCACTAAATCAGTTCCCTTTTAACATGATTTTTTCCAGTCTATTTATACTTATATTTTGTGCTTGTTCATCCTTTCTATGTCTCTCTTGTTCTCTCTTTTCTCCTCTCTTTCATTGCAGTGTGGATTATAAAGTTAAGAAATAGGAATGTAAGAGTGATTAGCTTAGTATAGGATACCTAATTTTTATTTAATGTTAATATTTCTTGGCTATTTTAGTAGATATGGTACCAACTTTTCTATACTATTTCCCATAAATTGGAGAAAATATTGCATATATAAATTTCTTAAATAAATATTAAATTATTCAATAGCCTGACTAATCATATGATTTTAATATACCAACAAATAATATATGTATAATGAAGATTTTATCTGTAAATTCACCTGGACATTATTCCCCCTGAGGAAAATCTCTGATCAACTATGTTTCATGCTACCTCATTTCCATTCTGAGTTGAAACTTTTCAATTTCACTTATTCATTCAGTAAATATTTATCTCAGAAAACCAAGTTTGTGACAGGCTATTTTCTAGGTACTGGGAATAAATCAGTAAACAAAATGACTCAATATTCTTATGCTCATGGAACTTGCAACCTAGTAGAAGAAACAAACAATAAACAAACCATTGAAATCTATAGTCTGTAGCATGGTGATAAAGACTGGGAAATAAATTGAGCAGTGAGGAGCTTTAGAAAATGTGAAGACTGGGATCCAATTGTTAACAAGGTGAGCAAACAAGACCTCACCGTCAAGGGGTCATTTGTGTAAAAACCTAATGTAGAAACAGGGAAATGAGCCATCCTGAGATCTGGCTAAAGAGGCTTAGGAAAGAGCTGGTACAGACTCCATGAGGTGGGTGCTTGCCTGGTGAAGAAGTCAGTGTGATTTGGGAGAGAATGGCCTGTGTGGTTAGAGGGGTGAAAGAAGTCTAGAGTACACATCCCTGTAGGTGAATTGCTGTAGAGTCTTCGATTTTTACTCTCTTTCAGATGGGAATCTGTTGGAAGTTTGAGAAGCAAAATTATGTTTTTCAAATTTTTATTCATTTGTCCTTTTTCAGTTTTATTGAAGCATAGTTCAGAAAATTGCGAATGGTATTTAAAGTACACAATGTGAAGATTTCATATATGTATACATCTTTTTTAATTATTTATTTATTTTAATTTAAATTTATTTATTTTAATTGGAGGCTAACTACTTTACAATATGGGCTTCCCTGGCAGCTCAGACAGTAAAGAATCTGCCTCAATACAAGAGACAAGGATTTCATCCCTGGGTTGGGAATATCCCCTGGAAAAGGGAAAGGGAACTCACTCCAATATTCTTGTCCTGAGAATTCCATGGACAGAAGAGCCTTGTAGGATACAGTCTATGGGGTCACAAAGAGTTGGACAAAACTGAGTGACTAACACACACATATACTTTAAAAGTATTTAAAAGTGTTCATTTCCCCATCAAGTTAATTAACACACCTGGCACTTCAATTTGTGTGTGTGAGAGAAATTGAGAGAGAGGAGTCTTATGTCCTTAAAGGATCACTCCAGCATGTTCTCTTGGGAATAGGCCCTAGAAGTGTAGGTAAAAGCTGACTCAATGACAACTTCTGGTGTTGTAGACATAACATTTTTGCAGGATTTCTATGCTTGGAATTTTATCTTGCCTAGTGTTGGCTTATGTTGCTGCTTATTTAAGGCTACATAAAATCCTTCCCCATCACAATTACACCATGTGGCTTTCTTCGACATTACAACTGACAAAAGTCATGGTCCCCTTGAGGAAGGCTAAATGACAATGGTGAGGAAAGGTAATTACATAAGCTCCTATGTTTTCAAACTTTAATTAAGTCCTACAGCATCTTTCTGTAATGTACAAATACCATTAAACCTATTTTGCAGAGGGTGAAAATGAGACAAGCTGAAAAATAACTAGTTAAAAAGTTCCAAGATCAGAATTATTTTTCTCTGTAAAAAAGGGGTCATACTTTCTCACAGATGAGAAATTGTGTTTACCTGCATCATATATTTCTTACTATTTTCCTGACATTCAGTTTTGGGCTTATAGACTTTCTCATCCAGGTGAGAATTAGGACATGGTGTCATGTGAGGTGCTGAATTGAGCCCTGAAGTTCATAAATGGTAGGTGAACTGTTGGAGATTAATTGCTTACTGACACTATCACTGCTGAGGAATCAGGATGTGTTAGCTTTGTTGGTTTAATGAAACTTCACTGTCAAAGCATTTGGACTACTGGAAAATTATCCATACAACCGAAGAGAAGGGTAGAGATGTGAAGAAACAAAGTTAGTAGTAAAATCCAGGGTGTTTCATCACTGTGAGGGGCAATCTAAATTGTATAAAAAATGACTGGAAATCACTGAATGGTATTTTAAAATTTTTGATTCCTTTTATCAAAAATATTTTGAGATTATCCCTCTGTTGAGACCTGTTCTCTCCACATGGGGAATAGTAAGTAGGATAAGATAATCACAGTCACAGAAGTCAGACATGCCTGGTGTTTAAATATAGCCTCTGCTATTCAATAGTTCTGTTCCCTTGTAGACCTAAAATTCTGTCTCATTTCTTTATACATATAAAATGGGAATAATAATTATAACATCTACTTTTTTGTTTCTGTAAGACATAAAATAGAAAATAAATAGAATATAGTAAATGCTCAGTCAATGTTCTGTGATTGCCCATTGTTGATTTTCACTATTATTATATCTAAAGAAGGCATGCTTCTGTTTCAAGGCATTTACATTCTGTTCTGAGTTTAAAAAGAAAGACTTGCAAAGGTAGTGTGACATATGTGGTAAAAATCATTGGTTCTGTAGAAGTTCAGAATAGTAAGGGATGAGTGTTGGGGTACCATGATCAGAGAAGGATATAGAAGACTTTAAATGTGAACTGTCTTGAAGAATGAATTGTGTTAGAATTGAGATTGAAAAGATGCAGTTCAAGGAAAATGGAAACTTAGAAGGCAGAAAGAATGTGTGTAAAATTGGAAAAGCTTCCCTAAGTTTGCACATTTTATAAGAGAGGGAGAAAATATGATCCTGTGTTAGGATGTGATTAGAATAGGAGGAACAACAAAGGCCATATGGATGACTTTGAACATGATAGAAAGATAAATGAGGCATTGGAAACTTTTGAGCAGGAAACCCACTTAGTGAAAGAAGGAGGATAATAAGGCCTCAGAGTGCTTGAGAGATGAGTAATTGCAATTTGAGGGAGCAGCTCTGCAGCTGGTATATTAAAAAACTGCCAGGTTTGAGGGCCCAAAGCTACATTGAAGGCAGATGTACCAAAGATTAGAAATACTAGGGGGGTTCAGGATTGGGAAATCATGTACACCCATGGTGGATTCATGTTGATGTATGGCAAAACCAATACAGTACTGTAAAGTAAAATAAAAATAAACAAATAAATAAATTAAAATTAACATAAAAAAGAGAAATACTTCCCCAAACTTCTTTAAAAACATAATGCCTGACCAGATATAAAGGGGTGGGAGGTGGACCAAGAAAAAGTGGAATGAAGGTGAGTGGCTCTAAAATTTTGAACGAAGATACTCTAGAAAATGTTCATAAAGACTGAGAAAATATGAGAAGTTACTGGAAGGAGTAGGAAAGGAAGATATGTTCAGTCCAGTTCAGTAGCTCAGTCATGTCTGACTCTTTGGACTCTTGCAGACCAGGCCTCCCTGTCCATCACCAACTCCCAGAGCTTGCTCAAACTCATGTCCGTCAAGTTGGTGATGCCATTCAACCATTTCATCCTCTGTCGTCCCTTCTCCTCCTGCCTTCAGTCTTTCCTAGCATCAGGGTCTTTTCCAATGAGTCATCTCTTCACATCAGGTGGCCGAAGTATTGGAGCTTCAGCTTCAGCATCAGTCCTTCCAAAGAATATTCAGGGTTGATTTCCTTTAGGATAGACTGGTTTGATCTACTTGCAGTCCAAGGTACTCTCAAGAGTCTTCTCCAACACCACAGTTTAAAAGCATGGAGGGAACAGCCCTACCCATCAACAGAAAAGTGAATTAAAGATTTACTGAGCACGGCCCCACGCATCAGAACAAGACCCAGATTCCCCCACAGTCAGTCTCTCCCATCAGGAAGCTTTCCCAAGCCTTTATCCTTATCCATCATAGGGTAGACAGAATGAAAACCACAATCACAGAAAACTAACCAAATTGATCACATGGATTACAGCCTTGTCTAACTCAATTAAACTATGAGCCATGCCATGTAGGGCCACCTAAAATGGACGAGTCATTGTGGAGAGTTCTGACAAAACATGGTCCACTGGAGAAGTGAATGGCAAACCACTTCAATATTCTTGCCTTGAAAACCCTGTGAACAATATGATGATATGTTGGCAACTGCAAATATGGAAATATCAAGTTCACTGTGTCATAGAAGATTCAAGTGGAAAATGTCATCCACTAGATTACAATTCAGAAAAAGTGGTATAGATATGAAATATAGCAAAGGTATAGTTTCTAGCACTTATTCAAACCAAAATCTTTCAACATGTTTCCAGATAGTTGTTCTTATTATAACATCCAAAAGAGTTTAAGTATAAAACTTATGTGCTATGCTGTGCTTATTCGCTCAGTTACATTGACTCTCTGCAACTCCATGGACTGTAGCCTGCCAGACTCTTCTGTTCATGGGATTCTCCAGGCAAGAATACTGGAGTGGGTTGTCATGCCCTGCTCCAGGAGATCTTCCCAACCCAGGGATCGAACCCAGGTCTTCCACATTGCAGGTGGATTCTATACCATTTGAGCCACAGGGAATCCCATAAAACCTATAAACATGGTGAAATCTTTTTGCACTGTCTCATTAAGTAAATGACTTTTAAATAAATATTTCTTAAATTCTCTACTCTAAATCCACATTTCTTCTTTCTGTAACTAATGTATAATCTCACCACCATACATTTCTTCATAGCACAATTTTTGTACTCAGAAAAGACTTCAAGTTTTTAATCTTTTATATCTAAATGTAATATCCAGATTAAGATATCATTTTGACGTCTCAAACTCAGAATTTCTTAAAATTTACTTGTCTAGTTTCTCTTCTCCTAGATCCATATTCTTTATAATCATGAATTATACCATCAAATGAGAAATCTAGGAGTCTTTCCTAGTTATTCTCTCTTTCCCCTCACATTCAACACCAAGTTCATCTGAAACTATTTATCACAAGTACGTGCTTGTCTTTTTTGCTTCTTTATATTTGTTAACTGGTCTCACTAATTCCTATTAATCCTCTTTCTAATTAATTTTTCACTTTGAAATCTAGGTTGATTTTTATATATAGCAAAATGAATCATGTAATACCCTTCTGAAAAACTCTTCAAAAGTTTCCTCTACACTATCAAGTTATTAATATAGTGTAAAATCACAACCACAAGGCCATATCTATCTTACTTCTAACTTTTTTTTTTTCTGGAAAACTAAACTTAGGACATAGCACATATTAAATATTCAGCAAATATATATTAAGTAAGTAATTAAAAATAATAATGGAACATTATTCAAATTAAAACAAAAGAAATAAATTATTTGTTGGAATCAATTAACTGGAAGAAAAGAATTAGACAACTTCTCGAGCCTCAATATTTTCTAATTGAACCAATGATATTTGTAATAAATGAAGGAAAATTATAAAGCAATCATCTTAAAAATATATGTGCAAGAAGAGAAAAAGATGGCAGAGGAGTAGGTAGACATGGAGTACATTTCTCTCCACAGACATCAGGAATGCACCTTCAGACACAGAAGTGCATGCAGAACACCAGCTGAGAGTGCACCGGAGTACCTGACCAATGAAAAAGAACATATAGAACCATGCAAAACTCAGTAGGATGAAGGAACTAGGGGAAAAAACAGGAGTGTTAGTAGGACTGGACCTGCCCTCAGCGGGTGGGGGAACTGAAGCAGGGGTCTGATCCCCNATGCAGAACACCAGCTGAGAGTGCACCGGAGTACCTGACCAATGAAAAAGAACATATAGAACCATGCAAAACTCAGTAGGATGAAGGAACTAGGGGAAAAAACAGGAGTGTTAGTAGGACTGGACCTGCCCTCAGCGGGTGGGGGAACTGAAGCAGGGGTCTGATCCCCACATTGGGAAATTGTCTGAGTCAGAGGAGAAACATTCAAGGCTGAGAGTGAAACAGATGATCTGTGGCAGCCTAAATGGAATGAGAATCAGACAGTCCTTGCCACAGCCATTTATACCCCAGACAGGAATGCTGGCCACCTGGAAAGTACAGCAGCTGGGAGTAGGAGCTTAGGAATTGTGGAGCAATCCCAGGGAGAGAGCTGCTGTTGACTGCGGAGAAATGGATTGAGGGGATGTGAGGGAGGAGATCCTGGAGGAAAGTGAAGCACCTATGGAAGCAAAGTGATACTGCTGAGTCACATGTAAGGGGTGGAGCCATCACCATAGCCTCTCTTTCCCCACATGCCAGCATCAGCAGCTGAACAATAGAGGCTGGACCATCAAATGCCTGAGGCACTGAACTAGAGAGTAGGACCCCATCCAGTGTGCTCTTTTAAGTGCCTGATGTGCTGATCTACAGAATAGGACCCCAGTCAGGAGGCCCCCTGTATGTGTCTAACAGTCTAAACAACAGAGAAAGACCCCAAGCAAGGGAACCCTTTAAGTGCCTGAAAGGGCGGAGCTATGGAGAAATACTGGCCAAAGAGGTCTTCTGATCGCCAGCTGCAAGAGGCTAAAAAAGCCTGTGATAGGGTCATAACTCTTGTGGCAAAGGCAGTCTGTGTCTCTGCACACTTGACACCACCAGGGTTCCTGCAAGCCAAGCAGCTGTGCCACCCTCACACTCAACTCTCACTGGGGCAGAGCTCCCACAGGCAAAAAAAAAAAAAAAAGACCTTGCAGCTATACATGCAGGGTCATTTCGTTCGTGTCCAACTTTTTGTGACCCTGTAGACTGTTGCCTGCCAGGCTTCTCTATCAGGGAAGGGGGCCTCCAGGCAAGAATACTGGAACATATTGGCCAACACTGTTTGCCATACCCTTCTAGAGCACTTTATTTCCTGCTGCCCTAGCCATCAACCTCCCCTGAGTACCTGGTGCTGCCAGAACCCCTGAGACCCAAGAAGCAGCACCACCTCCAACCTGGCCCTCACAGTGGCAAACCCAAGCCCTCCAGGGAAGCCTGAGGTAAAAAATCCCAGTGGACAACCCCCACGTAGAGGTGAAAATAAAACCACAATTTAAACCCAGGGGTAGTGTGCCCAAAAACCTTCCCATCAGCTGTAGAAGCTTCAGATTAAATCCACACTATCAACTAGGTAGACTCTGTATCTGTGAAATATTCCACTATTATTCAACATATTTCTGGAAGTCTTAGTTAAAAGAGAAAAAGAAATAAAAGGAATCCAGATCAGAAAAGAAGTAAAACACTCACTGTTTGCAGATGACATGATACCGTACATAGAAAACCTAAAGATAGTATCAGAAAATTACTAGAGCTAATCAGTGAATTTAGCAAAGTTCCAGGATATAAAATCAATACACAGAAATCACTTGCATTTCTATATACCAACAATGAAAAATCAGAAATTATGGAATAAATCCCATTCACCATTGCAACAAAAATAATTAAATATCTAGGAATAAGCTTGCCTAAGGAGACAAAAACTGTACACAGACAATTATAAGACACTAATGAAAGAAATCAAAGATGACATAAACAGATGGAGAGATATTTCATATTCCTGGGTAGGAAAAATCAATATTGTGAAAATGGCTATACTGCAGACACAATCTACAGATTCAATGTGATTCCTACTAAATTACCAATGACATTTTTCACAGAACTAGAACAAAAAATTTTCTCAATTCATATGGAAACACAAAAGACCCTGAATAGCCAAAGCAGTCTTGAGAAAAGAATGTAGCTAGAGGAATCAACGTTCCTGATTTAAGATTTAACTACAAAGGTACAGTCATCAAGACAGTATGTTACTGGCACAAAAACAGAAATATAGACAAATGAAACAAGATAGAAAGCCCAGAAATAAACCCATGAACCTATGGGTTAGTTCTAAAAGGTCTTGTAGGTTTTCATAAAACCGTTCAACTTGAGCTTCTTCAGCATTACTGGCTGGGGCATAGACTTGGATAACTGTGATATTGAATGGTTTGCCTTGGAAATGAACAGAGATCATTCTGTCGTTTTTGAGATTGCATCCAAGTACTGCATTTCAGACTCTTTTGTTGACCATGATGGCTACTCCATTTCTTCTGAGGGATTCCTGCCCGCAGTAGTGGATAGAATGGTCATCTGAGTTAAATTCACCCATTCCAGTCCATTTTAGTTCGCTGATTCCTAGAATGTCGACGTTCACCCTTGCCATCTCTTGTTTGACCACTTCCAATTTGCCTTGATTCATGGACCTGACATTCCAGATTCCTATGCAATATTGCTCTTTACAGCATCGGATCTTGCTTCTATCACCAGTCACATGCACAACTGGGTATTGTTTTTGCTTTGGCTCCATCCCTTCATTCTTTCTGGAGTTATTTCTCCACTGATCTCCAGTAGCATATTGGGCACCTAACGACCTGGGGAGGTTCTCTTTTGGTATCCTATCATTTTGCCTTTTCNAATGGTCATCTGAGTTAAATTCACCCATTCCAGTCCATTTTAGTTCGCTGATTCCTAGAATGTCGACGTTCACCCTTGCCATCTCTTGTTTGACCACTTCCAATTTGCCTTGATTCATGCACCTGACATTCCAGATTCCTATGCAATATTGCTCTTTACAGCATCGGATCTTGCTTCTATCACCAGTCACATGCACAACTGGGTATTGTTTTTGCTTTGGCTCCATCCCTTCATTCTTTCTGGAGTTATTTCTCCACTGATCTCCAGTAGCATATTGGGCACCTAACGACCTGGGGAGGTCCTCTTTTGGTATCCTATCATTTTGCCTTTTGATACTGTTTATGGGGTTCTCAAGGCAAAAATACTGAAGTGGCTTGCCATTCCCTTCTCCAGTGGACCACGTTCTGTCACCCCTCTCCACCATGACCCGCCCATCTTGGATTGCCCCTCAGGCATGGCTTAGTTTCATTGAGTTAGACAAGGCTGTGGTCCTAGTGTGATTAGATTGACTAGTTTTCTGTGAGTATGATTTCAGTGTGTCTGCCCTCTGATGCCCTCTTGCAACACCTACTTGGGTTTCTCTTACCTTGGGCATGGGGTATCTCTTCACAGCTGCTCTAGCAAAGCACAGCCATTGCTCCTTACCTTGGATGAGGGATATCTCCTTACCGCCACCATTTCTGACCTTCAATGTGGGATAGTTCCTCTAGGCCCTCCTGTGCCTGCGCAGCCACCACTCCTTGGGTTGCTCCTGCTGCCCACCGGCCCTGGCCTCGGGCATGGGTGGCTCCTCCCAGGTGCCGCCCCTGACCTCGGGCTCGTGGTGGCTCCTCAGGGTCACCGCCCTGGTCTCGAGCTCGAGGTTATCTCCTCCCGGTTGCCACTGGCCTCGAACGCAGGGTAGCTCCACCCAGCCACGGTGCTGACCTCGGACGCAGGGTGTCTTCTCCCGGCTGCCACTGGCTTTGGATGCGGGGTAGATCCTCCCAGCCACAGCCCCTGACCTCGGTCTCGGGGTAGCTCCTCTCGGCTGCCACTGACCTGGGACATGGGGTAGCTCCTCTTGCCTGCGCTTAGAGCACCAGAACAGCTCTCGCAGCTGCCTGCACTTAGTGCAATGAAGCAGGGCAAAGACTAATAGAGTTTTGCCAAGAAAATGCACTGGTCATAGCAAACACCCTCTTCCAACAACACAAGAGAAGACTCTACACATGGACATCACCAGATGGTCAACACCAAAATCAGATTGATTATATTCTATGCAGCCAAAGATGGAGAAGCTCTATACAGTCAACAAAAACAAGACCAGGAGCTGACTGTGGCTCAGATCATGAACTCCTTATTACCAAATTCAGACTGAAATTGAAGAAAGTAAGGAAAACCACTACACCATTCAGGTATGACCTAAATCAAATTCCTTATGATTATACAGTGGAAGTGAGAAATAGATTTAAGGGCCTANCTCATTGGAAAAGACTCTGATGCTGGGAGGGATTGGGGGCAGGAGGAGAGGGGGACGACAGAGGATGAGATGGCTGGATGGCATCACGGACTCGATGGACGTGAGTCTGAGTGAACTCTGAGAGATGGTAATGAACAGGGAGGTGGGATTCATGGGGTTGCAAAGAGTCGGACACGACTGAGTGACTGAACTGAACTGAACCTATGGGTACCTTATTTTTGGCAAAAGAGGCAAGAATATACAATAGGGTAAAGATAGATTCTTCAATAAATGGTGCTGAGAAAACTGGACAGCTACATGTAAAAGAATGAAATTATAACACCTCCTAACACCATACACAAAGATAATCTCAAAATTGATTAAAGACCTAAATGTAAGGCCAGAAACTGTACTACTCTTAGAGGAAAACATAGGCAGAACACTTGATGACATAAGTCAAAGAAAGATCCTATATGATCCACCTCCTAGAGTTATGGAAATAAAAACTAAACAAGTGGGACCTGGTTAAACTTCAAAACTTTCACACAGCAAAGGAAACTATAAGCAAGGTGAAAAGACAACATTCAGAATGGGAGAAAATAACAGTAAATGAAACAACTGACAAAGGATTAATTTCCAAAATATACAAGCAGCTCATACAACTCAATACCAGAAAAGCAAATAACTCAATCAAAAAAAGGGAAAAAGACCTAAATAGACATTTCTCCAAAGAAGAAGTACAGATGACTAATACACACATGAAAAGATGCTCAACATCACTCATTATTAGAGAAATGGAAATCAAAATTACAATGAAATATCACCTTATATCCGTCAGAATGGCCATCAAAAAGTCTACAAACAATAAATGCTGGAAAGAGTGTGAAGAAAAGGGAATGCTCTTTCACTTTTGGTGGGAATGTAAATTGATACAGCCACTATGGAAGATGGTATGGAGATTCCTTAAAAAACTAGGAATAAAGCCACCATATGACCCAGCATTCCCACTCCTAGGCATATACCCTGAGGAAACCAAAATTTAAAGAAACATATGTATCCCATTGTTCATTGCAGCATTATTACTATTACTCAGCCATAAAAAAGGAATATTTGAGTCAGTTTTAATGAGGTTGATGAACCTAGAACCTAATAATTATACAGAGTGAAGTGAGTCAGAAAGAGAAAGTTAAACATCATATTCTAACGCAAATATACAAAATCTAGAAAAATGGTGTTAAAGAATTTATTTATAGGGCATCAATGGAGAAACAGACATAGAGAATACTTATGGACATGGGGAGAGGGGAGGAAAGGGTGAGATGTATGGAAAGAGTAACATGGAAACTTATATTACCATATGTAAAATAGATAGCCAATTTACTGTATGACTCAGAAAACTCTAACTGGGGTTCTGTATCAACCTAGACGGGTGAGATGGGGAGGTTGATGGGAGAGAGTGGATGTACGTATACCTATGGTTGATTTATGTTGAGGTTTGACAGAAAACAGCAAAATTCTGTAAAACAATTATCCTTCAATAAAAAATAAATTATAGACATATGTGTGTGTGTGTGATATGCATGTGCTCAGTCCCTACAGCCATTTCTAACTCTTTGCGATCATATGGACTGTAGTCTGCCAAGCTTCTCTGTCCATGAGTTTCTCCAGATAAAAGTACTGGAGTGATTGCTATGCCCACCTCCAGGGTATGTTTCCCATCCAGGGAATTCTCCTGAATTACAGACTAATTCTTTACTGTTGAGCCACGAGGGAAGCTCTTAAGTGTGTGTATGTATATATAGCCCAGTGGCTCAGATGGTAAAGAACCTGCCTGCAATGCAGGAGACACGGGTTCCATCCGGGTCAGGAAGATCTCCTGGAGAGGGTGTTGCAACCCACTCCAGTATTCTTGCCTAGAGAATCCCACACACATAGCAGCCTGCCTGCTACAGTCCATGTGGTTGTAAAGAGTAGGACACTGAGTGATTAACAGTTTCACTTTCACATATATATTATATATATATACTTGGAAGGAAAGTTATGACCAACCAAGATAGCATATTGAAAAGCAGAGACATTACATTGCGAACAAAGGTCTTTCTAGGCAAGGCTATAGTTTTCCCAGTGGTCATGTATGGATGTGAGAGTTGGACTGTGAAGAAGGCTGAGCGCCAAAGAATTGATGCTTTTGAACTGTGGTGTTG
>SJYX01020108.1:224022-238183 GCA_006410675.1 Oreotragus oreotragus
TCTGGAATTGAGCTGTATAAGTTGCTTGTATATTTTTGAGATTAGTTGTTTGTCAGTTGCTTCATTTGCTATTATTTTCTCCCATTCAGAAGGCTGTCTTTTCACCTTGCTTATAGTTTCCTTTGTTGTGCAGAAGCTTTTAATTTTAATTAGATCCCATTTGTTTATATTTGCTTTTATTTCCAGTATTCTGGGAGGCGGATCATAGAGGATCCTGCTGTGATTTATGTCGGAGAGTGTTTTGCCTATGTTCTCCTCTAGGAGTTTTATAGTTTCTGGTCTTATGTTTAGATCTTTAATCCACTTTGAGTTTATTTTTGTGTGTGGTGTTAGGAATTGATCTAGTTTCATTCTTTTACAAGTGGTTGACCAGTTTTCCCAGCACCACTTGTTAAAGAGATTGTCTTTACTCCATTGTATATTCTTGCCTCCTTTGTCAAAGATAAGGTGTCCGTATGTGTGTGGATTTATCTCTGGGCTTTCTATTTTGTTCCATTGATCTATATTTCTGTGTTTGTGCCAGTACCATACTGTCTTAATGACTGTGGCTTTGTAACTAATAAATAAATTTAGTACAGTTGCAAGTTCAAAATTGAACATGCATAAGTTTGTTCTCTAAGTCTGTCAGACTGTTTCTATTTTGTAAGTTCATTTGTATCATTTCTTTTTAGATTACACATATAAAGGATGTCACATGATATTTTTCCTACTCTGACTTATTTCAGATTGTCAGTATGACAATATCTAGGTTCATGCATGTTGATGTAACTAGCATTATTTCATTCTTTTTAATGACTGAGTAATATTCCATTATATGTATGTTCCATATCTTCTTTATCCATTTTTCTGCTACTGGATATTTAACTTATTTCCATGTCTTGTCTATTGTAAGCAGTGTTGTGATGAACAGTGGGGTGCCTGTATCCTTTTAGATCTATGCCCAGGAGTGGGATTGCAGGATCATTTGATAACTTTATTTCTAGTTTTTAAAGGAAGTTTCATTCCATGCTCCATAGTAGCTGTACCAATTTACATTCCCACCAACAGTGTAGGAGGGTTCCCTTCTCTCCATACCCTCTTCAGCATTTATTGTCTGTGGATTTTTTGATGATGGCAGTTCTGACTACTTTCAGGTGATAACTCACTGTAGTTTTGATTTGCATTTCTCTAATAATTAGCAGTGTAGAACATATTTTCATGTGCCTTTTGGCCATCTGTATGTGCTCTTATGGTTACTGAGGAGAAGGATGGGGGAAAGGTATAGTTAGGGAGTTTGGAATGGAAATGATTTGATGATGGCAGTTCTGACTACTTTCAGGTGATAACTCACTGTAGTTTTGATTTGCATTTCTCTAATAATTAGCAGTGTAGAACATATTTTCATGTGCCTTTTGGCCATCTGTATGTGCTCTTATGGTTACTGAGGAGAAGGATGGGGGAAAGGTATAGTTAGGGAGTTTGGAATGGAAATGCACACACTGCTGCTGCTGCTAAGTCACTTCAGTCGTGTCCGACTCTGTGTGACCCCATAGACAGCAGCCCACCGGGCTCCCCCATCCCTGGGATTCTCCAGGCGAGAATACTGGAGTGGGTTGCCATTTCCTTCTCCAATGCATGAAAGAGAAAAGTGAAGGTTAAGTCGCTCAGTCTGTCCAACTGTTAGTGACCCCATGGACTGCAGCCCACCAGGCTCCTCCGTCCATTGGATTTTCCAGGCAAGAGTACTGGGGTGGGGTGCCATTGCCTTCCCCACTCTATTTAAAATGGATAACCAACAAGGACCTACTGTGTAGCACAAGGAACTCTGCTCAGTGTTATATGGCAGCTTAGATGGGAAGAGAATTAGAGAGAGAATGTATACATGTATATACATGGCTGAATCCCTTTGCTGTTCACCTGAAACTACTACAGCATTGTTCTTAATTGCTCATACCCCAATATAAAATAAAATGTATAATGACTTCAGGGGAAGAATGTCCCACAGAGACTGACCCAGAACTGTTTGAATATTTCCTGTGGAGGTACAGGTCAGCAGTGGCCTGCTGCAGGGACAGGGGCTCTGGGTACAGCAGACCTGGGTATGGCATAAGCCTTCTTGGGGGAGGCCACCATTAACCCCACCATAGAGCTGCCAGAACTTACACAGGACTGGGGAAACAGACTCTTCGAGGACACAAGCAAAACCTTGTGTGCACCAGGACCCAGGAGAAAGGAGCAGTGACTCCAGAAGAGACTGACCTAGACTTGCCCATGAGTGTCCAGAGGTCTCTGACTGAGGTGTGAGTTGGCAGTGGCCTGCTATAGGGCTGGGGACACTGAGTACAGCACTGCCTGAATGGGACCTTCTGAAGGAGGTTCTCATTATCTTCATTATCTCCACCATAGTTTGGCTTCAGGTCAAATAATAGGGAGGGAACACAGCCCTGCCCAGTAACAGAAAATCTGATTAAAGATTTATCCCAGGAGTCAGTTCTTCATATCAGGTGGGAAAAGTATTGGAGTTTCAGCTTCAGCATCAGTGCTTCCAATGAATATTCAGGACTGATTTCCTCTAGGATGAACTGTTCAGATCTCCTTGCAGTCCAAGGGGTCCTCAAGAGTCTTCTCCAACACCACAGTTCAAAAGCATCAATTCTTTGGTGCTCAGTTTTCTTTATAGTTCAACTCTTACATCCATACATGACTACTGGAAAAACCGTAGCCTTGACTAGATGACTTTATAATCTCTTCTTGCTATTCTTTGGAATTCTGCATTCAGATACTCATATCTTTCCTTTTCTCCTTTGCTTTTTGCCTCTCTTCTTTTCACACTATTTGTAAGACCTCCCCAGACAGCCATTTTGCTCTTTTGTATTTCTTTTCCATGGGGATGGTCTTGATCCCTGTCTCCTGTACTATGTCACGAACCTCATTCCATAGTTCATCAGGCACTCTATCTATCAGATCTAGGCCCTTAAATCTATTTCTCACTTCTACTGTATAATCATAAGGGATTTGATTTAGGTCAAACCTGAATGGTCTAGCGGTTTTCCCTACTTTCTTCAATTTCAGTCGGAATTTGGTAATAAGGAGTTCATGATCTGAGCCACAGTCAGCTCCCAGTCTTGTTTTTGTTGACTGTATAGAGCTTCTCCATCTTTGGCTGCAAAGAATATAATCANTTGCATGAAATGTTCCCTTGGTATCTTCAATTCTCTTGAAGAGATCTCTAGTCTTTCCCATTCTGTTGTTTTCCTCTATTTCTTTGCATTGATCACTGAAGAAGGCTTTCTTATCTCTTCTTAATATTCTTTGAAATTCTGCATTCAGATGCTTGTATCTTTCTTTCTCTCCTTTGGTTTTTCCTTCTCTTCTTTTCACAGCTATTAGTAAGGCCTCCACAGAAAGCCACTTTGCTTTTTTGCATTTCTTTTCCATGGGGATGGTTTTGATCTCTGTCTCCTGTACAGTGTTAGGAACCTCATTTCATAGTTCATCAGGCACTCTGTCTATCAGATCTAGGCCTTAAATCTATTTCTCACTTCCACTATATAATCATAAGGGATTTGATTTAGGTCGTACCTGAATGGTCTAAGGTTTTCCCTACTTTCTTCAATTTCAGTCTGAATTTGGTAATAAGGAGCTCATGATCTGAGCCACAGTCAGCTCCCAGTCTTGTTTTTGTTGACTGTATAGAGCTTCTCCATCTTTGGCTGCAAAGAATATAATCAATCTGATTTCGGTGTTGACCATCTGGTGATGTCCATGTGTAGTGTCTTCTCTTGTGTTGTTGGAAGAGGGTGTTTGCTATGACCAGTGCATTTTCTTGGCAAAACAATATTAGTCTTTGCCCTGCTTAATTCTGCATTCCAAGGCTAAATTTGCCTGTTACTTGTGGTGTTTCTTGACTTCCTACTTTTGCATTCCAGTCCCCTATAATGAAAAGGACATCTTTTTTGGGTGTTAGTTCTAAAAGTTCCTGTAGGTCTTCATAAAACCATTAAACTTCAGCTTCTTCAGCATTACTGTTTGGGGCATAGACTTGGATTACTGTGATATTGAATGGCTTGCCTTGGAGATGAACAGAGATCATTCTGTCGTTTTTGAGACTGCATCCAAGTACTACATTTCAGACTCTTTTGTTGACCATGATGGCTACTCCATTTCTTCTGAGAGATTCCTGCCCGCAGTAATAGATATAATGGTCATCTGAGTTAAATTCACCCATTCTAGTCCATTTTAATTCACTGATTCCTAGAATGTCGACGTTCATTCTTGCCATCTCTTGTTTGACCACTCTAATTTGCCTTGATTCATGGACCTGACATTCCAGGTTCCTATGCAATATTGCTCTTTATAGCATTGGACCTTGCTTCTGTCACCAGTCACATCCACAGCTGGGTATTGTTTTTGCTTTGGCTCCATCCCTTCATTTTTTCTAGAATTATTTCTCCACTGATCTCCAGTAGCATATTGGGCACTTACTGACCTGGGAAGTTCCACTTTCAGTATCCTATCATTTTGCCTTTTCATACTGTTCATGGGGTTCTCCAGGCCAGAATACTGGAGTGAGTAGCCTTTCCCTCTCCAGGGAATCTTCCCAATCAGGGATTGAACCCAGGTCTCCCACATTGCAGGCAGATTATTTACAAGCTTTGCCAGAAGGGAAGCCTTCCTCCTCTCTTAGCATATATCTATTTTACAATACAGTGTTATCAAATATAGTGACTGTGTTATACATTAGATCCTAAGAATTTATTAATCTTATACCCAAAACTATATGTTTTAATCAACCCCTCCTTATATCTCTTGCCACCTGCTCATTGCAACCACTTTTCTATTCTTGAGTTGTTTTTCAAAAAAAGATTCCACATATAAGTGATACTGTACAGTACTTGTCTTTCTCTCTCTGGTTTATTTCACTTAGCATAATATCCTCAAGTTTCACCCAAACTATCTCAATTGGTAGGAGTAGATTCTTTTTCATAGCACAATATTTATCCATTTATCTATGGTGGACACCTATGTTGTTTGCATATCTTGGCTGCTGTGAATAATGCTGTAATGAACATGAGAGTGCAGATATCTCTCCAAGTCTTGATTTCATTACCTTTGGATATATACTTAAAAGTAGGATTGCTGGATCATATAATAGTTTTTAACTACCATAGTTTTCAAAAAAATTTTAGCTTTTTTTAAGAAAACTCCATACTGTTTTCCATAGTGGCTGTACAAGTTTACATTCCACCAACAGGTTACAAGAGTTCTCCTTTTGTCCACATTCGCATCAGCTTTTGTATTCTCATCATTTTGATAATAGTCATTCTAACAGGTGTGACGTGACTTCTCTTTATGGTTTTGGTTTGCATTACCATGATGATTATTGATGCTGAGCATTTTCATGGACTAGTTGGCTATTTGTATGTCTTCTTCAAAAAATGTCTGTTTGGGTGCTCTGCCTATTTTTTAATCTGTTTTTTTTTTTTTTGCTATTGAATTTTGTGATTTCTTCATATGTTCTGCATTTTAACTCCTTATCAAATATTATTGGAAAATATTTTCTCTCATTCCATAGTTTGCCTTTTCATTTTGTTAACAGCTTCCTTTGTTGTGCAGAAGCTTCTAAGTTTAATGCAATCACCGTTGTTTACTTTTTATATACTGTCTTTGTTTTTAATGTCAAAACATCATTGCCAAGATTGATGTCAAGGAGTTTTTCCCCAAAATATTCTTCTAGCATTTTAACAATTTCAGGTCTAATACATGATACCATTAATTTTTCTGGCATGTATATTTCATTCAGTTCAAAATGAAAATATATTGATGGGATTTAAAAGTAATCTAATAATAAATAGAACATATTTTTATGGAGCTTTCTAATTATCCCTTTTACAGTTGCAGTCTTATGTAATAGGGCTTGACAAAATAAAGAGGCAGAGAAGGAGGAGGAGAGAAGAAAGAACAAAAGAAAGAAAGGAGGGAAGAAAAGCAGGAAGGAAGGGAGAAAGAAAGGGAAATAAATCTACCTTTCTATAATCTACCAGCTGTTATATACAAAGGATAGAATGCCACTAAAGTGTGATTTATCATCTATATGTTTATTAATTTTTACTTTTGCTTCGTTTTCCTGAAATTTGTCATTATTAGCTAAAGTTATAAATTAGGCTTCTTCAATGTTTCCTTAAATGAACTGATTTATAGGGACCTATGCTCTTGGGACAAACTATATTCTCTATTCATTGTTTGTTGAATTAAAATTTTCATTATGAGTGTTAATTTTAATGTAAAATGCACACACATATATAATACTATAATTTGCATGCCTCTATAAAAATATTCTTCTCTAAGGCTTTTCATACGTCACTTTGCTTAAATCAGAAGGAAGATCTATCTTGGGAATGACCATGTTTCTCTGAGGAGCCATCTGGAACCATTCTAATTAGGAAAATAATGGACAAATTATCCACTTATATCTTCTCCCATCCCAGATGACTCTCTCATCTAAATGAATCATAGGATAATCTCTGGATTCTGGATTTCCAGAGAGACCAGTTTGGTTCTTGTAAAAACATCTAAATCATTATTGACAGGAAGTAAATGTCCCTCCATCCATGAAGAAAGAAAAATGATGGAAAAGGGAGATTATCATAGATTCATCATCATAGATTCATTTTAACACATGCAACCATAATAGAAAAAAGTAAATACAGATGGATTCAGAAGAACACAGGTTATAAATGTGAATTCCTGCCTTCAAAAAATAATTAGTTTCAAAAGTTATATTTTTAAGAAACCTACATAAAATTCAAACTCCTGAGGTGGTCCTAAGATAGCGGAGGAATAGGACAGGGAGACCACTTTCTCCCCAAAAATTCATCAAAAGAACATTTGAACACTGAGTAAATTCCACAAAACAACTCCTGAGTGCTGGCAGAAGACATCAGGCACCCAGAAAAGCAGCCCGTTGTTTTCAAAAGGAGGTAGGAACAAATATAAAAGATAAAAAGAGAGACAAAAGAAGTAGGGACAGGAAAGGAGTCTTAAAGAGAGAAGTTTCCAAACACCAGGAAACACTCTCACTGCCAAGTCTGTGGCAAGCCTTGGAACCACAGAGGCAACATAACCGGGAGGAAAAATAAATAAATAATTAAAACCCACAGATCATGTGCCCAATGGTAACTCCCCCAGTGGAGAAGCAGCGCAGACACCTGCACCCGCCACGAGCAAGCGGGGTCTGGGCAGGGAGGTACGGGCTGCATTGCTTAGAGTAAGAACTGGGCCTGAATGCCCTGAGGGCAATCTGAGGGAACTAACTTGGGATAGCAAACCAAACTGTGTGATAGCTACCACAGGAAAAGCCCAAAACTAAGACACTGCCAGGCCTGCTCATAGAACAAAGGACTGAGCAGAGCTAGCCCACTGCAGGCTCATCCATCTCCCACCGGTGACAGGCAGGTGAGGGCAGCCAGAGCCAGAAGGGGGCAACTGCGGCCCCAGAGAGGCATTATCTACCAAACTGCAAGCAGGCTTCACTGCTAGCCAAGACTTCTTGGAATACTAGATGGTCAACATCTGCCTGAGAAGGTATACCAGTTGTATACCCAGAAAACTGAGTAGCAGGGACGGGGGAGGCGATAAGTCACAGTGACCACGCTCACCAAACATCTGATCACCTGAGCTGCTCGGACCTGGGAAGGGCACAAAACGCAGGCCCGAGCAAGTCTGCACCTTTGAGGAGTACCTGACGACCTGAACATGAGCGGCTTAGACCTGGGAAGTGCATACAACCCAGGGCCTGCCTCAGACAGTTCCCAGCAGAGCAACCTAGAGCCTAAACAGGGTAGACAGGGAAAACACACATGCTGTGAGAAGGGGCAAACCCAGTATGGCCAAGACTGCTAGCACATGCCAGTGTTTTTTGTTTGCAGCGTCCCTCCCTCCCCATAGCACGATTGAACAAGTGAACCTAAAAAAGTCTCCACCACCACTCCCTTGTGCCAGGATGGAAATTAGACACTGAAGAGATCAGCAAACAGAAGAAGCTAAAATAGAGGGAACCTCCTCAGAAGTGACAGGCACAATAGATTAAAATCCTGTAGTTAGTACCAACTACATAAGAAGGGCCCTATAGATTTTGAGAAATATAAGCTGGATCAAGAAACTATCTGAAAATGAACTGACCCCACACTGCCCACAACAACACCAGAGAAAGTCCCAGATATATTTTTACTATTTTTACTATCATTCTTTAATTTTTTTAATGTTTAAGTCCTCTATTACTCCTTTAATTTTTATTTTTATAACCTATTATTACTTTGCAACAAAAAAAGAGAGAGACCCTATTTTTTAAAGCAAACTTCATATATATATATATATTTGTGTGTGTGTGTGTGTGACTTTTTTTTCTTTAATATTGAATTTTTGAAAATTCAACCTCTACTCTAGATTTTTAATCTCTGCTTTTTGGTATTTGTTATCAATTTTGTACCTTTAAGAACCCAATCTTCAGTACCCATTTTTACTTGGGAGCGAGATTACTGACTTGACCACTCTTACCTCCTTTGGACTCTCCTTTTTCTCCACCAGCTTGCCTCTATCTCCTCCCTCCACCTTCTCTTCTCTACCTAGCTCTTTGAATCTCTTTGTGTGTTCCACTGGTGGAGAACACTTAGGGAACTGATTACTTGCTGGATCTGTCTCTCTCCTTTTGATTCCCCCCTTTATCCTCCTGGCCACCTCTGTCTCCTTCCTCCCTCTTCTCTTCTCTATATAACTCTGTGAACATCTCTGAGCGGTCCAGACTGTAGAGTGCACATAAGGAAGTGATTTCTGGCTAGCTTGTCCTCTTTTCTTTTGATTCTACCTCATCTTATCCTGGTCACCTCTTTCTCCTTCCTCCCTCTTCTTGTCTTCATGTAACTCTGTGAACCTCTCTGGGTGTCCCTCACTGTGGAGAAACTTTTCATCTTTAATCTAGATGTTTTATCAATGGTGCTGTATAGATGGAGAAGTCTTGAGGCTACTGTAAAAATAAGACTGAAAACCAGAAGCAGGAGGCTTAAGTCCAAATCCTGAGAACACCAGAGAACTCCTAACTCCAGGGAACATTAATCAACAAGAGCTCATCAAATACCTACATTGAAACCAAGCACCACCCAAGGACCAACAAGTTCGAGAACAAGACATACCACACAAATTCTCCAGTAACACAGGAACACACCCCTAAGCTTCAATATACAGGCTGCCCAAAGTCACTCTAAAACCACTGACATCTCATAATTCATTACTGGACACTTCATTGCACTCCAGAGAGAAAAAATCCAGCTCCACCCACCAGAGCACCGACACAAGCTTCCAGAACCAAGAAACCTTGACAAGTCACCCATACAACCCCACTCACAGTGAGGAAACTCTGCAATAAAGAGAACTCCACAAACTGCAGGGTACAGAAAGGCCACCCCAAGCACAGCAACATAAACAAGATGAAGAGACAGAGGAATACCCAACAGGTAAAGGAACAGGATAAATGCCCACCAAAACAAACAAAAGAGGAAAAGATAGGGAATCTACCTGATAAAGAATTTCAAATAATGATAGTGAAAATGATCCAAAATCTTGAAATCAAAATGGAATCACAGATTGAATAGCCTGGAGACAAGGATTGAGAAGATGCAAGAAAGGTTTAACAAAGACCTAGAAGAAATAAAAAAGAGTCAATATATAATGAATAATGCAATAAATGAGATCAAAAACACTATGGAGGGAAAAAATAGTAGAATAATGGAGGCAGAAGATAGGATTAGTGAGGTAGAAGATAGAATGGAAGAAATAAATTAATCAGAAAGGAAAAAAGAAAAACGAATTAAAAGAAATGAGGACAATCTCAGAGACCTCTGGGACAATGTTAAACACCCCAACATTCGAATCATAGGAGTCCCAGAAGAAGAAGACAAAAAGAAAGACCATGAGAAAATACTTGAGGAGATAATAGTTGAAAACTTCCCTAAAATGAGGAAGAAATAATCACTCAAGTGCAAGAAACCCAGAGAGTTCCAAACAGGATAAACTCAAGGTGAAACATCTCAAGATACATATTAATCAAATTAACAAAGATCAAACACAAAGAACAAATATTAAAAGCAGCAAGGGAAAAACAGCAAATAACACACAAGGGGATTCCCATAAGAATAATAGCTGGTCTTTCAATAGAAACTCTTCAGGCCAGGAGGGGATGGCAGGATAAACTTAAAGTGATGAAAAAAAAATAATCTACAGCCCAGATTACTGTACCCAGCAAGGATCTCATTCAAATATGAAGGAAAAATCAAAAGCTTTACAGACAAGCAAAAGCTGAGAGAATTCAGCACCACTAAACCAGCTCTCCAACAAATGCTAAAGGATATTCTCTAGACAGGAAACACAAAATGGGAGTATAAACTCAAACCCAAAACAATAAAGTAAATGACAACAGGATCATACTTACCAATAAGTACCTTAAATGTAAATGGATTGAATGCCCCAACCAAAAGACAAAGACTGGCTGAATGGATACGAAAACAAGATGTGTTGTCTGCAAGATACCCATCTCAAAATAAGGAACACATACAGATTGAAAGTGAAGGGCTAGAAAAATATATTGCATGCAAATAGAGACCAAAAGAAAGCAGGAGTAGCAATACTCATATCAGATAAAATAGACTTTAAAACAAAGGCTGTGAAAAGAGACAAAGAAGGCCACTACATAATGATCAAAGGATCAATCCAAGAAGATGATATAACAATTATAATTATATATGCACCCAACATAGGAGCACCACAATATGTAAGACAAATGCTAACAAGTATGAAAGGGGAAATTAACAATAACACAATAATAGTGGGGGACTTTAATACCCAACTCGCACCTATGGATAGATCAACTAAACAGAAAATTAACAAGGAAACAAACTTTAAATGATACAATAAACCAGTTAGACCTAATTGATATCTATAGGACATTTCACCCCAAAACAATGAATTTCACCTTTTTCTCAGGTACACACGGAACCTTCTCCAGGATAGATCACATCCTGGGCCATAAATCTAGCCTTGGTAAATTCAAAAAAATTGAAATCATTCCAGGCATCTTTTCTTTTCTTTTCNTGTACCCCAATGTTCATCGCAGCACTGTTTATAATAGCCAGGACATGGAAACAACCTAGATGTCCATCGGCAGACGAATGGATAAGAAAGCCGTGGTACATATACACAATGGCATATTACTCAGCCTTTAAAAAGAGTACATTTGAATCAGTTCTAATGAGGTGGATGAAACTGGATCCTATTATACAGAGTGAAGTAAGCCAGAAAGAAAAACACCAATACAGTATACTAACACACATATATATAGAATTTAGAAAGATGGTAATGATAACCCTATATGTGAGACAGCTAAAAAGACACAGGTGTATAGAACAGTCTTTTGGACTCTGTTGGAGAAGGTGAGAGTGGGATGATCTGAGAGAATAGCATTGAAACATGTATATTATCATATGTGAACTAGATCGCCAGTCCAGGTTTGATGCATGAGACAGGGTGCTCAGGGCTGGTGCACTGAGATGACATAGAGGGATGATATGGGGAGGGAGGTAGGAGGGCAATTCAGGATGGGGAACACATGTAATCCTGGCTGATTCATGTCAATGTATAGCAAAAACCACTACAATAATGTAAAGTAATTAGACTCTAATTAAAATAAATAAATTTTTAAAAAAGATTAGTAAGGTCTAAGTATGCACATCTGATGTATAACATAGTGACTATAGTATGGCTTCCCTGGTGGCTCAGACGGTAAAGAATCTGCCTTCAATGCAGGAGACTCAGGTTTGATCCCTGGGTCAGGTAGATCCCCTGGAGAAGGGAATGGCTACCCACTTCAGTATTCTTGCCTGGAGAATTTCATGGACAGAGAAGTCTGAAAGGGTTACAGTCTAAGGAGTTGCAAAGATCTGGGTATGGCTGAGTGACTAACTTTCACACACATTTGATATATAGCATGATGACAATAGTATAAAATATTCTATAATTGTAATTTGCTGTGAGAGTAGAACTTACATGTTTTCACCAGGAAAAAAAAAAATGTAAATACATAATATGATGATGCTTAACTGAATTTTGGGAAGTTTTAAATTATCTTATAGCTATTTTGGGGTTTCCTTAGTAGTTCAGATGGTAAAGAATCTGCCTGTAATGTGGGAGACCTGGGTTCTATCCCTGGGTTGGGAAGATCCCATGGAGAAGGAAACGGCAATCCACTTCAGTATTCTTGCCTGGAGAATCCCATGGAGTTCAAGGTCTCACAAAGAGTCAGACACAACTAAGCAACTAACACACATAGTTATATTTATCAATTATAATTCAATAAATCTCAAAAAATATTTGCTATTGAAAATTTTAATACAATTATGACCATTCTCTATATCTCACTAATAATGTTCAACTTATAAAATTAAAGTTGGTAATATGATTTATTGATGTAAAATAATTTCCTCACAAAATCTTGAGCATGAAGCATTAATGCTCAGATAAGGGAAAGGTGAGGAAGCAGTTGCTCAATATGAGGGCTTATCTGAACAGAGTAATAAGTAAATCATATTTACATCAAAAGAAATGGAATTTACACCCAGAAACACTGTATGGGGCTAAAGATTGAAATTGCTTAGCTTGATACCTTCCTTGGCAGAGTGGCAGAAACACTCAAAAGTTAAAAGCCTAATCATATGCCATTCTTAGGTGATAAATACCTGGATGAAGGAATGTAGCAGAGTTGTATGAATGAGATAAGTTGGCCTAAAGGAGATAAGTTGGCCTACCCAGCCTCTGAATGTATTAAGGTTGAGAAACTGATCTTTTGATACATTTTAAATGTAAGTAAAGTGTCTACAGTCTTATGAGGCATTCAAAAAATGGATAAGATATTCCTAAGAATTTACATTTATCCCAGACATCAGTTTTTGTGGCATTACTAATAATATCTTCAAGTCTCAGCTTGTTTTTTCTTTAAGAACATGGGTGAATTTGGCAATGATTATTGTTCATATGAATACAGACGGTCTTTGGTGCCTCAGAAAAGCCTCAAATACCTGAAAGCAAAAGTGTTAGTCTCTGAAAGTGAAAGTGAAGTCAGTCAGTCATGTCCGACTCTTTGCAGACTGTAGCCTACCAGGCTCCTCAGTTCATGGAATTTTCCAGGCAAGAGTACTGGAGTGCGTTGCCATGTCCTTCTCCAGAGGATCTTCCCAACTGAGGGATTGAACCCGGGTCTCCTGCACTGCAGGCAGACGCTTTACCGTCTGAGTGGTATCCAAATCTTTGTGATCCCATGGACCGTAGCCAGGCTCCTCTGTCCATGGAATCCACCAGGCTCAAGAATACTGAAGTTGGTAGCCATTCTTGCCTCCAGGGAATCTTCCCAACCCAGGGACGGAATTCAGGTCATCCTGCACTGTGAACAGATTCTTCACCATGGGAGCCAGCAGGGAACCTAATTAATAGTTAAACTTTTTAAGCATGTCAATCATTTCTCTCCTTTTTATAATGATCCTTAAGTAATTAGTTTCTTGATTAAATTAACTAAATTATTACTGACAGGAGCAATTTAGAAATTTCAGATAAACATGTTTCTATGACAAATAAAATGAGAGGTACAAGTAGCCCTCATTATTCTGACAGGTAAACTCTCTTATGTAGCTTTTTTTTTTTTTAAACTTATTTCTTTTTTACAATATAAACCAAAATAATATCACATGTAATCTTTATAAATAAGTCTGTACATTATAGTTTATCACTAAGATCATTACATTAGTCTTTTAACTTTATCTAGATTTCTCGATATCTTCCAGATAAATTACTCCTTAATTCAAGATTAAATTCCTTAATAAATCCTCATTAAATGCTAGTGCTTAACTGGAATTCCTGATTTTGTTCTTGTCAAAAACTTCAGAAAAGTATATTTGTATCCTAAAGGAATTAAGTTACAGTGAGGAATGTATTACAAACTAGTGTGTGAGATGAGTGCAATTGTTGGTAGTTTGAGCATTCTTTGGCATTTCCTTTCTTTGGGATTGAAATGAAAACTGACCTTTTCCAGTCCCGTGGCCACTGCTGAGTTTTCCATATTTGCTGGCATACTGAGTGCAGCACT
>SJYX01020108.1:240254-310589 GCA_006410675.1 Oreotragus oreotragus
GGGATGGGATGGGGATAGGGGTGGGAGGGTGGTTCAGGATAGGGAACATGTGTACACCCGCGGCAGATTCATGTTGATGTATGGCAAAATCAATACAATGGTGTAAAGTAATTAGCTTTCAATTAAAATAAATAAATTTCTATTTACAAAAATTCAAACTCCCAAATATATTTATGTTTATAATTCATGAGTAAAACCTTAGGGAAAATTAATTTCCTTAGCAAACTTCCCTAAGACTCCTAAACAAAGTAGATTTTCATTCCCCTTATTTATAAGAAATGAAGCTTTCTAAGTTGTACTACAACTGAAGCTCAGGGTGGGTGACTTTTTCTTTTATTCTGCCTAAATCACAAAGATAAACTACTGCAAAAACAGTATTTGTGCAAATACATATATAACTACATGCATGTATATATATATATATATATGTGAAGATGGACAGCAATATGTAGTTTTATGATCTAAACTTCCCAATCCTAGCTCAATTTCATCTTTTACACAGCTAAAAAGAAAAAAAAGCTTATTGTTTGTTATATATTTTTATAGCAACTGGAGTATTTAATACATTTACCCTAGAGGTAAAAGACCTTAATTTCAGATGTACATGTGCCTTCCTTCACATTCTATACCTTGTTTTTCCAATCCAATTCTGACTTTGATCTTTAATATCTAGTTCTAGGTGTCTTCATCTTATTAAACTATAAGAAAAGAAATAGAGATTAGTAAATTCTTTATAACCAATAAAATATTAGCAAACAAAATAAAGTTACTGTTAAGAAAAACACAATACAGAGGTATGTATATTCCAACACATTCAATCAAGAAACTAGAAGAATTTCCAAGAACCTTAAGACAGGAAATTATCATAATGTCTAGACTGTGGATTGCAGGAATTGCAGCAAAGGAAGGTATATAAATCTTATACACAGCTTGTAACATATGTTCTCTAAAGCTTTATTTACAATCAATAGTAAAACATGATTATCAATAGCAAATAACATTTCTTATGGAGAGATTTTACTTGGAAATATGTGCTTGTTTTAGAATACGAGGTTATATCTCTCAAAGACATTAAACATAATCAACTAAAACATGACTCATATGTATGGAACCATGTATCCCCATGTATATTCATCCCAATGAAGGAATCATGCTAATCCAAGAAAATACGTTATTAATCTTGCGAAGACATTCAACTAATGAACAGCTAGACCTATCTTCTGAATATTGATTCATTTTGTATATGGCTGTTGATGGAAAGTCTCTCTGAAAGAGAACTGATTAACTACCTAAGAACTGAATAAAGTTCAATTCTAAAATTTGAATAAGATCAAAATTTAAAGACAATGAAAAATATTTTTAAAATGTGCTCCTTGATTTGATATTCAGCTCAGTTCGGTCACTCGGTCATGTCTGACTCTTTGCGACCCCATGAACTGCAGCACACCACGCCTCCCTGTCCATCACCAACTCCCAGAATCCACCTAAACCCATGTCCATTAGGTTGGTGATACCATCCAACACATATCTCATCCTCTGTCGTCCCCTTCTTCTTCTGCCCTCAATCCCTCCCAGCATCAGGGTCTTTTCCAATGAGTCAGCTCTCTGAATGAGGTGGTCAAAGTATTGGAGTTTCAGCTTCAACATCAGTCCCTCCAATGAATATCCAGGGTTGATCTCCTTCAGAATGAACTGGTTGGATCTCCTTGCAGTCCAAGGGACTCTCAAGAGTCTACATCTGCATATCTGAGGTTATTGATATTTCTCCTGGCAATCTTGATTCCAGTTTTTGTTTCTTCCAGCCCAGTGTTTCTCATGAAGTACTCTGCATAGAAGTTAAATAAGCAGGGTGACAATATACAGCTTTGACATACTCTGTTTCCTATTTGAAACCAGTCTGTTGTTCCATGACCAGTTCTAACTGTTGCTTCCTGACCTGCATACAGGTTTCTCAAGAGGCAGGTCAGGTGGTCTGGTATTCCCATCTCATGAAGAATTTTCCACAGTTTATTGTGATCCACACAATCAAAGGCTTTGGCATAGTCAATAAAGCAGGAAAGATGTTTTTCTGGAGCTCTCTTGCTTTTTCAATGATCCAGCGGATGTTGGCAATTTGATCTCTGGTTCCTCTGCCTTTTCTAAAATCAGCTTGAACACCTGCATGTTCACGATTCACGTATTGCTGAAGTCTGGCTTGGAGAAATTTGAGTGTTGCTTTACTAGAGTGTGAGATGAGTGCAATTTTGCAGTAGTTTGATCATTCTTTGGCATTACCTTTCTTTGGGATTGGAATGAAAATTTACCTTTTCTACTCCTGTGGCCACTGCTGAGGTTTCCAAATATGCTGACATATTGAGTGCAGCACTTTCACAGCATCATCTTTTAGGGTTTGAAATAGCTCAACTGGGAATCCGTCACCTCCACTAGCTTTGTTCATGGTGATGCTTCCTAAGGCCCACTTGACTTCACATTACAAGATGTACAGCTCTAGGTGAGTGAGTGATCACACCTTCATGATTATTTGGGTCATGAAGATCTTTTTTGTACAGTTCATCTGTGTATTCTTGCCACCTCTTCTTAATATCTTCTGCTTCTGTTAGGTCCATACCATTTCTGTCCTTTTTTGAGCCCATCTTTGCATGAAATGTTCCCTTGGTATCTCCAGTTTTCTTGAAGAGATCTCTAGTCTTTCCCATTCTATTGTTTTCCTCTATTTCTTTGCATTGATCACTGAGGAAGTCTTTCTTATCTCTCCTTGCTATTCTTTGGAACTCTGCCTCAAATGGGTATATATTTCCTTTTCTCCTTTGCTTTTCCTTTTCCTTCTTCTTACAGCTATTTGTAAGGCCTCCTCAGCCAGCCATTTTGCTTTTTTGCTTTTCTTTTTCTTGGAGATGGTCTTGATCCCTATCTCCTGTACAATGTCACTAACCTCTGTCCATAGTTCATCAGACACTCTGTCTATCAGATCTAGTCCCTTAAATCTATTTCTCACTTCCACTGAATAGTCATAAGTGATTTGATTTAGATCATACCTGAATGGTCTAGTGGTTTTCCCCACTTTCATCAATTTACATCTGATTTTGGCAATACGGATTTCAGGTTAAAATATGTTTTGATATACAGTCAGCCTTCTTCCCTTACAGCTGTGAAAGATTACACATTTACAACACCTTTACTTTCTCTTTATCAATTTTATGTATGATAGGAGAAAGAAGGGAGATAAGACAAAATACAAAAACTTTATTCAAAATTTACAGTGCCTTCAAAGTTCTATGTTGTTCAGCCACTAAGTCATGTCTGATTTTTGCTGCCCCAACAACAATAGCACACCAGGTTTTCCTCTCCTCTACTGTCTCCTGGAGGTTGATCAAACTCATGTACATTGAGTTGGTGGTGTTATCTAACCATCTCATCCTCTGTTGCCCTCAGAGGAGGCTGATATTTCTCCTGGCTTTCTGGATTCCAGCTTGTGATTTAACCAGCCTGGCATTCACATGATGTACTCTTCATAGAAGTTAAATAAGCAGGGAAACAATATACAAGGAGCCTTGTCATACTCTTTTCCCAACTATGAACCAGTCAGTTGTTCCATGTCCAGTTCTAACTGTTGCTTCTTAACCTGAATACAAGTTTCTCAAGAGACAAGTAAGGTAGTCTGGTACTCCTATCACTTTAAGAATTTTCCTCCCTTTGTTGTGATATGAATACTCAAGGCTATAGCATAGTCAATGAAGCAGAAGTAGATATTTTTCTGGAACTCCCTTGCTTTCTCCATAAGCCAACAAATGATGACAATTTGATACCTGACTCCTCTGCTTCTTCAAAATCCAGCTTGTACAGGTGAAATTTCTTGGTTCACATATGACTGAAGGCTAATTTGAAGGATTTTGAGCATACCCTTGCTAGTGTATGAAATAAGCATAATTGTATGGTAGTTTGACATTCTTTGGCATTGCCCTTTTTTGGGATTGGAATGAAAACTGACTTTTTCCAGTCTTGTGGCCACTACTGGGTTTTCCAGATTTACTAATAGTGTTGAGTGCAGCACTTTAACAGCCCTATCTCTTACAATTTTAAATAATTGGAATTCAATCTCAGGCACTAGGTTTGTTTATAGTAATGCTTCCTAAGGCCCACTTGACTTTATACTCCAGGATGTCCAGTTATAGGTGAGTGACCACAAATCGTGGTTGTCTGGATCATGAAGACCTTTTTCATATGGTTTTCCTGTGTATTCTTGCCACCTCTTCTTAATCTCTTTTGCTTCTGTTTAATCTGCATTATTTCTGTCCTTCATTGTGTCCATCTTTGTATGAAATGTTCCCTTGGTATCTCCAGTTTCTCTTGAGATTTCGAGTCTTTCCCATTCTCTTGTTTTCCTTTATTTATTTGCATTGCTCATTTAAGGAGGCCTTCCTATCTCTCCTTGCTCTTCTCTGGAACTCTGAATTTAGTTGGTTATATCTTTCCCTTTCTCCCTTGCCTTTCACTTCTCTTCTTTCCTCAGCTGTTTGTAAAGTTTTTGTTGTTTTTCAGTCTCTCGCTCGTGTCCTACTCTTTGCAGCCCCATAGACTACAGCATGCCAGGCTCCTCTGTCCTTCACTATCTTCCAGAGTTTCCTCAAACTCATGTCCATTGAGTTACTGATGCCATCCAACCAACTCATCCTCTGTTGTCCTTGTCTCCTCTTGCCCTCAATCTTTCCCAGCATCAAAGTCTTTTCCAATGAGTTAACTTTTCTCATCAGGTAGCCAAAGTATTGGAGCTTCAGCTTCAGCAACAATCCTTCCAGTGAATATTCAGGGCTGATTTCCCTTAAGATTGACTATTTTGATCTCTTTGCAGTCCAAAAGTTTTCTCCACCATTACAATTTGAAAGGATCAATTCTTCAGCACCCAGCCTTCTTCATCATCCAACTCTTTGTATACACATATAAATGACCTGATTGATTTCCTAAGGTATGGAGTAGTGTGAAATTAATGGAATAGACTCAGACCATATTTAATTCAAGACAAAATAGATAAAGCACCTCTCAGTGTCTAGTCTGTGGTTATACTCTCATGTTGGGTCATGTAGTTTCCCTAAAATAAAGTGCAGTTATATCCAACCACTCTCATCACAAAGATCTCATATTAGAATGCTGGATACATTATAAATCAAAATTAGAAGATTAAGCTAAATAAGAAGTCATTTTTGGCTATTTTCCTTATCCCCAATACTATATTTGGAAATGTAGAATACCCTTGTCCCACTCCAAAAAAGTCACCATTTCTACACTCAAGAAGTTTAAATCTGATAGGCCAAATAGAATAAATGCAATGAACTTAAATAAACAAGTGACTTAATTAAATCAGAAAATAATTTCAGAGATGTGGTTTACTATGACTGATTCTATCCTTTGTTGTTTAGGATAAATTTTTGTTTTTCTTTGTGATAGGATGTCAGATGTTTCCAAGATATTGTAAGACATGACAAAACTTAGTATGAGGTTTGCTTAGAACACAATTATGAGGGGGTCTTTTTTAAATATATTTAAATATACTTGCACCTTAATAAGCATTAATAAATAATGAGAGAGACAAGAAAGCTATTTTTTCAGTCTTCAGCTAATAAAATTAATACTATCTTAATTTATTCAATAAATTTCAATCCAGTAGTTACCATGAGTTTATCCTAAAGTTGGCACTGGATAAGTAATAATAAATAAGACAGTCCTTGTCTTATGAGTCACGCAGACTGGCACTTTTCAAGGACAGTGTCTATAAAAAGTAAATAAGTAAATAAATGTACATATTTATTGAAATAATAATTTTTTGTTTTGGAGTTTAACTGTGAGTCTTTATAAAGATAATACTTAAGAACCTAGAAATAAGGGGATTAAGACTGACCCCTGAGCTAAAATTTAATTCACTATATTGTGGATAAAAGAGAAGATCAGCAAAGTCATCATAAAAATAAAGAAAAGCTCGCAAACCTTCGAGGTAAACTATAACTTGATTGAATATATTAACATATCAGGGAAATAATGTGTCATTCAGAAGGTGATTGCCAGTCTTGGAAGCAAGGAAAAGACAGACACTTGGAAAAACACTGGCAGTCTCCATCCAAACACTCTTGTCATCCAGAAGAGGGTGTGTTCTTAAACAATGAATGCTTTTTCCAATTTCCAAGCCAGAATTAAGACATAATGGTATCAAAGGCTTGTGACTTAATACTGTGCACACCAAGCACATTTCTGAATGTGATTTGCTTTCTAAGATCTGCTTTCAGAGACAGATGTGGTTACACTGATAAAAGTATTATAATCTGTGAGATGATTTGAATTCTTATTGTAAAATAATACATTGGCATTCTGATTTTACACATCAGTCTCTATGACTTTATTGAATGTGAGACTAACTCTGAAAGTAATCCATGCTCAGTATGATAAATCAATCAGGGCTCTAAATCTGAAAACCTACATGCAGGATCATGACAAATTCATTAAGATTATAAATACATTCTATCAATACACATCAATTGACTTTCCCTGGCCACAGACCAATCTAATGGTAAATTACTCTCCATACATAAGATTTTTACTCTACATTTTTAAATTTTTTTAGGTTTCTGTGTGAAAGACAACTATAAACATCAACCCACTATCCTGAGATGTATATGCCTAACTTAAACACCATTCGGTATATAACACAAATCTTACCTTTGGTTCTAGGTATTGATGGTTTGACAGTCCTTTTATTCATGCTGGATATTATTTTATAAACTTCAGTGTATTGGTGGAAATGAACATGGGCAGAACACTGGGAAAGTCATTTCAGAAAAAGGACTCTGAAAACAAGTATGTTTGCATGACACATAGCAATTTCAGGACCTAGTGAAACAGAAAAGTTTTAGAAAACCATTCCAAACAATTATGTTTAATAACAAGAATTAAGGTTAGAAAGTAAACATAGGACTTTCTCATTCCAAATAAAGTCTTCTTTTATGCTCACCCCTTATAAAGATACTTCTCATTTAATTCTTTACTTCTAGAAACTCTCATGTGAATTTTAACTCTGGCTACTGTTCTTAAAATTGGGTAGCAGAAAGGAAGGGATGTTTCTTTCCAAAGCAATAGTAAATCTTCTGGGAAGGGTTGTTTCCCTCTTTTGGTATGTCTTTCAAACATCTGCTTTTCCATTCTTTAATTTTTTTTTTCTAAATAATTTTGGTTTACTTGTCTCATTTCTTTTCTTCTTCCTGATGGCATTCCATCAGTCAAATCTCATGGTAAGAATTTGCCTTCACAATCTTTAATTGAAAATCCTGGGAGGAATTTGTTGTAATTATTCATTGTACTGTTGTTTTTGTCATAACTGCAGTGGCAGATGCTAACTGAATCAGAAATATTTAGCAGCTCTGTCCACAGATTAGCTCTTTCATGGGCGGAGGGCTGGGGAAAGGGAAGGGTGAAGAAGAACAGAAGCTCTAATTAAATCCAGATCCACTGGCATTCTCCCAGTGATTATCAGAGGGATTTTAAGGGCAGAAAGTTGATGTTTTATTCTTGGCCCACACTAGTAAAAGTGGCATTACTAGTAGCACTAACAAATTGTGTATTGATTAAAAGTGCAAAAAAAAAGATTTCCCATGTATTTTTTTTTATCAATGAATGAACACAGACCATGAGACGTAGTTACTTTGATAGAATGTATTAAAAGGTGAGGATAAAGTGATGAAAGGGCATCTCTGTGTTCTTATGTAGCTATTCAACTATTAATCATTACAATCCATTAACATACATCCTTAGTGCAGATGAAGAACATCAGTTTCAAAAAGGCTGAAAAATTAGGGAGTCTCTGGGACAGAGCCACCATTACTGCCATGTGTTGAGACATTTCTAGAAGAAGGGGGTCTGGACAGTCTGGCTGAGGCTGTCCTGGCTTCCTCCAGTACTCTTGCCTGGAAAATCCAATGGACGCAGGAACCTGGTGGGCGACAGTCCGTGGGGTCGCAAAGAGACGGACAAGACTGAGCGACTTCACTTTCACTTTCATTTTCTAGCCATTTCCTTCTCTAATTCATGAAAGTGAAAAGTGAAAGTGAAGTCACTCAGTCGTGTCTGACTCTTAGCGACCCCATGGACTGCAGCCTACTAGGCTCCCCCGTCCATGGGATTTTCCAGGCAAGAGTACTGAAGTAGGGTGCCACTGCCTTCTCCAACCAAGTGAGATGCTGACTAGTATCTCCAGCCTTGTCAGCCAGCCTGTCCCAAGTTAAAATAAGCCCTGAACAGCTTATCTTTATTCAGATTAATTAGCTATTGTACAGCACAATGAAAATTAATTAGGAAAACACTGGGTAAGATCATGCACAATGTTATCACTGAGAACTGCAAAGTCTTAATGTGTGTTGGGCCAATAAAGCAGGACCTGTTGCCACACGTTCAGGATAAAACTGTGTTTGCATTTTAGAATTGTTTGCCAGAGGCGTTATTTCAAAGTCACTGAGTCAGTTCTGGTGATCTCTGAGTTCCTGTGAATAATAGTGTGTGGCTGCTAAACAATCCCCAGAAACTTCACATAAGACACCAGATTTTTCATTTTTCACCATTTTTAGGTAGCACTTTACTAAAAAAAAAAAAAAAAAAAAAACTCCTCATTTCCTAATTAAGTGCTTGATGACAATAAAAATATAGAAGTTTGGACTATGATCACTGAAAATACTATTATATTTTTATGAGAAAAATAATATTTCTCCACATCCATTTTTAAAACATTACAGACCATAAAATTTCCTTGATGTATCCCTCACTATCATAATGAAGAGTGCAATGATATATTTAGTTTGTAGTTATTCATTTTCAATACCTGAAAATTATCTCTGGAAATCTCAATTAAATCTAAAACTCTCACCTAATTCTGTTTGAACACAGCTCAGTTTAACAGATTCTATTAAGTTCCCAAGATAATTATGGTTCCTAAAATATAACTACACACAGTAAAAGCTGCTGTACATGGAGCAGCAGTTCTAAGCTTGATTCCCAGCAGCAGTGTTTTAAAGAGTTTCCAGTGTTATTTTCCATAATAAGGCCCAATAGTTGGCAGAACCCCTGGAAGCTATGCAAACAGCAGCACATCTGTTCCCTAAGAGGTGAAATGCTGCATCTCAGTTGAGATGTTGATCCTCTTTACTAGGAATATTGTGAAAAAGCAAAGCCTGGAACTGGTTAGACAGAATCTTCCTTGATAGGCGTGTATATACTTATAGGAAAAGAAAATTCTGGCAATGGTCAAGACAATGAATCCCTGAACTTTCATTTGTAACACTTAGAGAGTGGCCTTCTTTTCATATTGGCAAAATCAAACTGTATTCAATAATTTGTGTGTTTGAAATCTGAAGCCTGAATAAAGCTGAAATTCTCAGCAGAAAAGGAAAAAATTAAAAGTTCATTAATTAGCTTGCTTAAAGTATTATTTCCAGAGCTAATTTTTTGTTTAAATAAGATATTCAGCCTTGGCTTTTAGCGCCCAAGGGTAATTGAAATGTTTTTGCATCTCACAGTCAAATTTGTATTTCATGTCTTGTTTTTAACCAAGGAACAAACTTCAGTTAAGACTTTCCTATAATTATACCTCTTCAGAGACATGACTTTACCTGAAGGAATAAAAAATTAGCCTTTACAATAAAAATGCAAGCTCCCTTAGAAATTCCATCATTTCCTTTTACAAATATCACTTCAATACTAGAAACTTTCAAATTTGCATTTACCACTTTACTATACTCCTGAGGTCTAATACTCCATTTCCAAATACCTCCTGAATATTTAGATATTTTCCCAACTGCTCAAAAGACAACAGGTTAAAATACAAAATGCCTTACTTTACATCCTACAGTAATTCTTACTTCTTCCTCTTGCTTGCATTCCTGTTACTGTTTTAAAACAGTAGATGCTATTTTAATAGCATTTAAAAGACACCCAGTTTAAAAAAAAATCACTCTCCCATATCTCCCCATTTACTCAAACTTGTTCATCTCCATTACTACCTGGCTACTCAAGCTTCATTTCTGATCTTCTGCATACACAGAGAAGTCTTCCATGTTCCTTTCCCCAGACAAAACCTGCCTCTCCAGTTTGTTATGAGCAGTACAGCTAGATTCTTAGCTCTCTCCTAAAAGACTCTACTACTTACCATGCAAAGCACAGAGACTTCATCTCTGTCATCAGAGCTCAACACTACAAAGAATCAGCATGGACTGTTGAACAAACACGGATGTTGAACAATTCATTCCGTAACCTAGCAGGTGCCAGGGACTACACTGTGTACTAGAACATAATGTGAGCTACACTGAAGGTATTTTCTCCTTATAAAGCCTATACAGTAGTCCTCCCTTATTCAAGGGAGATATGTGCCAAGACATTCTGCTGCTGCTTCTGCTGCTGCTACTGCTGCTGCTGCTAAGTCGCTTCAGTCGTGTCCGACTCTATGCGACCCCATAGATGGCAGCCTACTAGGCTTCTCTGTCCCTGGGATTCTCCAGCCAAGAATAGTGGAGTGAGTTGCCATTTCCTCCTCCAGTGCATGAAAGTGAAAAGTGAAAGAGAAGTCGTTCAGTCATGCCTGACTCTTAGCGACCCCATGGACTGAAGCCTACAAGGCTCCTCCGTCCATGGGATTTTCCAGGCAAGAGCACTGGAGTGGGTTGCCATTGCCTTCTCCTTGCTGCTGCTGCTGCTGCTAAGTCGTTTCAGTCGTGTCCAACTCTGTGCGACCCCATAGACGGCAGCCCACCAGGCTCCCCGTCCCTGGGATTCTCCAGGCACACTGGAGCGGGTTGCCATTTCCTTCTCCAATGCATGAAAGTGAAAAGTGAAAGTGAAGTCACTGAGTCGTGTCCAACTCTCAGCGACCCCATGGACAGTAGCACACCAGGCTCCACCGTCCATGGAATTTTCCAGGCAAGAGTACTGGAGTGGGGTGCCATTGCTTTCTCCACCTTCTCCCTAGTGGAGCATAAAACTACAACAGAACCAAACTCTTTCTCTCTCATATATATATATATATATATATATATACACACACTACTTTTTTCTAAACACATATACCTAAGTAAAGTTTAATTTATAAATTAGACAATAAGAAAATATCTGAATTGTCAGCATCACTATTCTTATACTTTGGGGCCACTGTTAAGTAAAATAANATATATATATATATATATATATATATATATATGCACACACTACTTTTTTCTAAACACATATACCTAAGTAAAGTTTAATTTATAAATTAGACAATAAGAAAATATCTGAATTGTCAGCATCACTATTCTTATACTTTGGGGCCACTGTTAAGTAAAATAAGGGTGACTTGAACACAAGTATCATCATACAATGACAGTTGATCTAGTAACTTAGTCGACTACTCAGTGACTAACAGGCCAGATTCACTAAGCAAAAGATTCAGATCCTAGGTGAGACGGAGCAGGACTGTGAAGGATTCCATAATGCTATTTTGAACTGCGCAATTCAAAACAGATAAATTATTTGGGGGAATTTTTTTTAAATATTTTCAGATCATGGTTGACTGCAGACAACTGAAACTTTGGAAAGCAAAACTGCAGGTAAAGGGGAATTACTGTATTTTGTTGGAAAGCTAATGTATGTTAATATTCTTGCTCTACTCACTTTTAGCTGGGGCTGGAATGAGTGACTTAGCTGCTCTGTGCCTCTATTGTTTCATCTACAAAACGGTGACTGAAGTGGTGGAGGGTTGGGAGTTCATAGCTTATCTGGTTGATATAAGGATTAAATGAGACAATATATGCTATACTCCTGGTTTAGGACATTTACTTTCAGGTTATCCATTGATGACAAGAACAATTTCCTTTCAATCTCGCCAATTAGCTACATACATACCATACTGAAAAGGGAAAAATGTGAGAGTGTTAGTCATTCATTTGTGTCCAACTCTTTGTGACCCTGTGGACTGCAGTCTGCCAGGCTCCTCTGTCTATGAAATTGTCCAGGACAATTGGAGTGAGTCACCATTACCTTCTACAGGGGATCTTCCTGACCTGACCCAAGCATCAAACCCAGGTCTCCAGCATTGTAGTCACATTCTTTACCACCCGAGCCACCAGAAAAGCCCACATATCATATTAGGCAACATATTCAAATGTGAAGGCTCATGACAGTCATTGACCCCCCCAGCCCCCCATAGTCATTTCACATTTTCACTTTCCATGATTTCTAAATCTCTACTTATCATGCCTCTTGCTTTATTATTTAACTGATTTTCTTTGTTATCATTTGTATTACCATATTTATTAACATTCTTCTCACCACAATTACTATTATCATTTATTGAAGCCTTAACAATGATGTCACAATAAACTGTGGAAAATTCTGAGAGAGATGGGAATACCAGACCACCTAACCTGCCTCTTGAGAAATCTGTATGCAGGTCAGGAAGCAACAGTTAGAACTGGTCATGGAACAACAGACTGGTTCCAAATAGTAAAAGGAGTGCATCAAGGCTGTATATTGTCTCCCTGCTTATTTAACTTATATGCAGAGCACATCATGAGAAACGCTGGACTGGAAGAAACACAAGCTGGAATCAAGATTGCCAGGAGAAATATCAATAACCCCAGATATGCAGAAGAAACCACTTTTATGGCAGAAAATGAAGAGGAACTGAAAAGCCTCTTGATGAAAGTGAAAGAGGAGAGTCAAAAAGTTGGCTTAAAGCTCAACATTCAGAAAACAAAGATCATGGCATCCGGTCCCATCACTTCATGGGAAATAGATGGGGAAACAGTGGAAACAGTGTCAGACTTTATTTTTTTGGGCTCCAAAATCACTGCAGATGGTGACTGCAGCCATGAAATTAAAAGACGCTTACTCCTTGGAAGAAAAGTTNGCTGAAAAGCCTCTTGATGAAAGTGAAAGAGGAGAGTCAAAAAGTTGGCTTAAAGCTCAACATTCAGAAAACAAAGATCATGGCATCTGGTCCCATCACTTCATGGGAAATAGATGGGGAATCAGTGGAAACAATGTCAGACTTTATTTTGGGGGGCTCCAAAATCACTGCAGATGGTGACTGCAGCCATGAAATTAGAAGGCGCTTACTCTTGGAAGAAAAGTTATGACCAACCTAGATAGCATATTCAAAAGCAGAGACATTACTTTGCCGACTGAGGTCCGTCTAGTCAAGGCTATGGTTTTTCCTGTGGTCATGTATGGATGTGAGAGTTGGACTGTGAAGAAGGCTGAGCACCGAAGAATTGATGTTTTTGAACTATTGTGTTTGAGAAGACTCTTGAGAGTCCTTTGGACTGTAAGGAGATCCAACCAATCCATTCTGAAGGAGATCAGCCCTGGGATTTCTTTGGAAGGAATGATGCTAAAGCTGTAACTCTAGTACTTTGGCCACCTCATGCAAAGAATTGACTCATTGGAAAGACTGTGATGCTGGGAGGAATCAGGGGCAGGAGGAGAAGGGGACAACAGAGGATGAGATGGCTGGATGGCATCACTGACTCGATGGACGTGAGTCTGAGTGACCTCCGGGAGTTGGTGATGGACAGGGAGGCCTGACGTGCTGCAATTCATGGGGTCGCAGAGTTGGACGCGACTGAGCGACTGAACTGAACTGATAGAAGGCATAATATTATTCTCACTTTACAGATTAAGAAAAAGCTTGGGGATAAATGGGAGGTATTAAGTAGCTTAGCACATAGCATCGTTTAGTTAGAGAATTGTGAATAGGATTCAAATCCACATGTGCTTGACTCCAAAACCCACAGAGTTAGCCACTGTGTTGTGAGCCTTGTCACAGGCTACTACTCTACTGTTAGTCTGTCTTAGCCAAGCTAAGTATGTAAATTAATAAATGCAAATTAATACATCTGTTAATGTATTACATTTGTTAATATATTATGTTTATTAATACATGTAATAAAAGCATAAATTCTGTTTTTATTTAACATCTCCATGATATCTCCTCACTTGGAATCTTGCATATGATTGATATTGAATATCTCTTTATTAAATAAATAAATATAAGAATGAAAAAATGAAGTTAAATTTGCTGAATAGAAAAAATCATGGGGAATTTGAAGGGAAAGGAGATTTATCAGGTTTCCTATGTGCTATATCCTCTCTAAGCAACAGGCAAAAGTGAAATGGAGGGAAAAAAGAGTTACAGACCATGATGAAGATGATTAAAGAGACTACAGAGCAGCTGTCAAAGCAAATATCAAGCAACATTAATAACTTTATAGCTCACCATGAGTCTGTCTCAAATATTTCCAAGAAAACAGGATCCTTGCTGTTGCACAGAGTAAGTGAGACTAATAATCAAGTGCAGATTCAAAGAAAATTTTTTGTCAGATACCTTGAGCTGAAGAAATTAAATTAAAAAAAGACTCTGAAGCTAGTGGAAAAATACATGACTCAGAGGAAAATATTATTCCATCCCTGGTATTTTAATTTGGGATAAAGTTGATAAGAAACAAGATCTGCAATGTCCGCCACCTATTATCTAAGTTGTTTGAGTAGTCAGATAGTACCCCCCAAACTTCTGATGCTGATCCAAAAATAACCATATTGTGAGACTTATGAGTAAAATGCTTCAGCACTCCCAAGAATTGATTTCACATGTACTTCAACCTGTCCAGTCGGTTTGAAAGACAGTCTATATGGATAAAAGTGAAAATTGAGATGTGAATTTCTTTTCTAAACATGAAATAATTTTTAAATAGTCTGCATTCTTAGAATGGTGATGACTCTACACACATTTCTTATGTATTAGTAACAAATTATTGCATGATTTCTGAATAATAGTAACTACTGGTCCTATTTATTTGCTCATTTACAGTTTTTCATTACACTAAACATTTATAGATTTTGTGTTGTTAACATCTCTGAGTCCCTATATGCAGATAATGGGAGCTCTAAAAGAAGCAGGAGATTTGGTCTCTCATCTCATTTAGCTGGCATTTACAGTTTATGGGGATTAGGAATTTTTTAAAAAATTATATACTGATTTGGCAATGTGAAAAAAAAAGTTATTTCATTGTTCTTCCCAGCTTCCACTGCCCTATTTGATTGTGGATAGTAAAGGTAAGAGAATAGTAAATAATAGGAAAATAATAAGAAAACCTAAACCAACTTGGAGTAAAATGAAAAGTACACAGTTTAAAGACGGCAGTGGTGCTTACAGTAGCTGCTTTGATTCTATAAATGGTAGATCAAATTGCAATCCGTGTGCTTTTTAATCTTTGCCTGAAATAATCTTATTTATCAAGCTATTCCCTACATTTCAGATCTCAGCTTAAATGCTGATCTTTTATGAATATTGGCCCTAACTAAACTTAAAGAAATCCACTTACAACCATCCAAAAAAAGCTGCCATCATTATACAATCAGTAATTGATCTCAATCTTTCCCACTAAAATGTTTGCCTCATGAACTTTCCAATCTTGCCTATTGTGTTCATCACTGTATCTGAGGCCTTGCACATAGTAGGCATTTAGTAAATTGTTGAATGAATAAATGAATGAATGAACTAGCATTCTAGTTATTACTTTCTAAAAGATTATCCCTGTAGATAACAATGCTAGGTTTATTTTGTTTTTTTCTCTCACACATTGTGAAACATATACATACATGTTAGGACATGACATTTATTTAAAACAGCTGTATTTCTAAGGCCCCAAATCTCTTGGAACAGAACCAAATATCCACATCACTGTAAGGAAGGGCTGTCATATTTTTAACCTATCTTTCTGCATAGCAAAGTTCTGTATCACTTGCAGAGGGCTTCCCAGATGGCCCTAGTGATACAGAAATGCTTGCTGATACAGGAGGTGTAAGAGATGCAGGTTTGAACCCTGGGTTAGGAAGATCCCCTGGAGGAGGGCACGGCAAACCACTCCAGTATTCTTGCCTGAAGAATCTCATGGAGAGAGCAGTTTGGTGGGCTACAGTCCATAGCATTGCAAAGAGCTGGATACAACTGAGCATTGAGAATACCTTGTACAGCAAGGAGATCCAACCAGTCCATCCTAAAGGAAATCAGTCCTAAATATTCATTGAAAGGGCTAATGCTGAAGCTGAAACTCCAGTACTTTGGCCACCCGATGTAAAGAACTGACTCATTTGAAAAGAGCCTGATGCTTGGAAAAATTGAAGGCAGGAGGAGAAGGGGACAACAAAGGATGAGATGTTTGGATGGCATCACCAACTCTATGGACGAGTTTGAGTAAACTCCAGGAGTTGGTGATGGACAGAGAGGCCTGGCATGCTGCAGTCCATGGGTCACAAAGATTCAGACATGACTGAGCAGCTGAACTGAACTGAACTGAACATGCATGCACCCACTTTCAGAAGTGTCATACAACATAGTAAACTGACCTTGAGTATAATATATGGAGTCCACTCGTGGATGGATCCAGCTCATAGACCTTTGCTTTTATAATGATCAATTTTGCATAGAAGAAAATTATAAGTTTAAAGAAAGTAGACCAATAGTATGCTCAAAGAGAAAGATCTAAATGAGGTAAGAGAATAACATCTCAGAAGTCAACTCTGAATCTAATTAGTATTGAAATAAGTAATTATTCAATAATTGGTAAAGCAATTGATACTTGTTTTTCTTTTTAATTTCTGCAAAAGCCAGTCATAAAAGACTGGTGCTTTTACTTAAAGAGTTTGAGATTGTCAAGCTTAGTGTTTGAAACATTCTGTAGGAAAATAAAATTCTCAAGGTCTTTTTCTTTACTAGTCAGGATCAAGAGTTAAAGTAAACTGTAGCTTTATTTCACTTGGCCCATCTTTAAGAAAATACGTCCTTATAAACAAACAAACAAAAAAAGTCCAAAAAGGATACCCCTTCTGCCACAGAATACAGGCTTCCGTAGTTCTTCATTATCACCTCCATGTATTATTTTTTAACACAGTATGAACTATCACGTTATAGAAGTAGTATATTAATACACAATTAATGTATCCACTTGCCTAGAGAATACCATGGACAGAGAAGCCTGGTGAGCGGCAATCCATTGGGCCATAATGAGTCAGATATAACTAAGGACTGAACACCCATGCAATGGATCCACAATTAAAGTATGCAATATGTATGTGCTGCTTTTGCTTACTGTTTTTTGTTTTTGTTTTTTACTTCTAGTGAAAATTTCCAAGTAAAATGTTCTGGAGCATTAAAAAAAAAAAAAAACCATAGTTCCATATTATTTTTAAAGTATATAAAATAACATGGGAAACTAAACCTTCTAACCTAAGTAAAGACTTTTTCTTATCCCAAGGGCATTTTTTTCAATTTACACTTTTTTATAAAGAATATGGCTGGGAATGATCAATTAAATGGTTATTCAATGATCTAGATTCCCTAGTGGCTCAGACAATAAAGACTCTGCCTTCAATGTGTGAGATCCACGTTTAATCCCTGAATCAAGGAGATCCCCTAGAAAAAGGAAAGACTACCCACTCCAGTATTCTTGCCTGGGAAATCCCAGGGACAGAGGAGTCTGGTGGACTACAGTCCATGAGGTTGTAAAGAGCTGGACACTACTGAGCGATTAACACTTTCACACTTTGAATGATCTAGCCTAAGGTTTATAATGAAATATTAAAATGCCAATCCCTGGATCCCTTATCTTTCTATAGCTAGATTCACACTAGTAACAGGTCTCCTCTTTACTATTAATACTATTTTTAGACCTGTGTATTCCAAACATTTGATATGTCCACTATAACCTCTAGAACAAGAATGAAAGGGAAATAGTCAGTTGATTAGAGAACAAAGAGATAAGAGAGTATCTATTACTGAAAATAAAGGAATAAGAATATTAACTTCTCTCTATATTTTGGGGAAGCACAAGGGATACTTTACATTTTATCAGTTAGTTTCAGAATATAAAGTAAACAATTGTTCTGATCATAACAATGTATGGTTTGTATGTTTAAAATGGCTTAACAATGAATATACACTATATAATACATTTATGGTATGCTTTAGATAAAATGGATTCATTGTAAGTAATAAATAAATTGGAAACAGTATCATATCATTGAGCTTCAATAAAATTATCCTAAAAAGAATGTTTTATGAATACACTTGAGAAAACCTAGATATGTAGTGATGTCTTATTTTCTGTCTTCACTGGAGAAATTTTTTCCAGTTCAGAATGGCCAGAATACCTTTCTTGAGTTCCAGAATAAGAATTTATGGGGTGAATTACAACCTCTCTAATTTCAATGAGAACTTTCTTGTTTTGTCATTATTTATCATAGAGACTGATGTTCTCTTTTCCTTCTTATCTTTTCTCCTTAGAAATAACAAGATACAACATTAACTTTTGTAGATCATACTTGATTTACCTCTTTCCAGATACCAAAAATTGGGAGGACTTATTTTGTAAATCAGTTAGAGCTGCATGAAAATCCTGTTCCTTCTGTTCATATTGATAGGGATGCCTAAAGCCACAAGGATATGGGGGTTATTAGATATGCTTTTCTAAGGAGGAAATAGTAAGACAAAAATGGCCTGCCTGAAGTTACAGTTTATAGATTGGAAAAAGGCACAGACAATTAAAAGATGGAGCTACTTAGGGCAAATTGCTTGCAATCAAGCTGCAGCTAAATGAGCTTCTTGATGAGGAAGCCAAATTTATGTTGTTTCAAACCAGGGAGAAACATTAAAGAAGTCGAAAGGTGAGCAAAATGTTAGTACAATGGAATCCAGATAGGTTAATAAGAGAAATTACTCAGGCAATTAAAAAAAAATGCCTTCTGTAATGCACACACAGATACATACACATACATACACAGAATCATATGCGAAACACCTCAAAATAGAACACTACATGATTACATATACTTTTAGTCTTCATTTACATTTTATGTACATGCCCTTTCTCATCACAAAAGCCCTGTGGCTTAAGAAGCTCAATCACAGAATATAATAATTTTCTCCCTCAATCTGCAATTTACTATAGACATTTTATTCGAAAATGATGTACTGTTTAAACTCTAAACAACTGTGTTTTCACTTTGTTTCTCCCCTCCCTAACTTATCCCTTGGCAGTTCTTTGAGTTGATTTTGAAAGAATGTATTTGATAATGAATTCAGAACTTACACAAAGCACAGAATCCATCTGAAAGCTTCAAGTGTGAAATATCACATTTCTTTCTTTGTTGCTAGATATTCAGGTCCACATGCATCAATTTCACTGAAAGTAGGATATTGTTCACATGTGTCTGTCTGAATAGAATGACTTTCAGGATTTTGTAATTTTGAAAAGGCATCAAGCTAGGCTATCCTTCATCCCATTTCTGTTGCATTGGAATGTTAGGCATAGCAAGGTAGACAAAAGAAAGGTATAATACAGATCCTTATTGGCATTCAGCAAGTACAAGGAAATGTAGAAAGAGATCATTTTCTGCTGACATTTTCCTTTATCTTGATTCCCTTATCCTTTCATGCATTAAGTTTTGCATGAATAAAACCTGAAAAAAATTAACAGCCCTTGTTTGAAACAGACAAAAAGTATGTCTCCTTCAAACGCTCTCCGTTAGGAAGTAAAAGCTCTCTAATATTCAAGAATTGAAAATGACAATAAAGAGAATGCTCACATTTGAGCAACAAATAAAAATGTGATTCTGCAGCTAACTTTTTTTTTCCTCATAGCTGAAATGGAATATTTTCAGCATTTCCCTGCACTGATCTTCCATCCCCTGGAGAAGGAAATGACAACCCACTCCAGTACTATTGCCTGGAAGAGCCAATGGACAGAGGAACCTGGTGGGCTACAGTCCATGGGGTTGCAAAGAGTCAGCCATTACTGAGCAACTGAGCATGAATGCAAAGATGCTGAAAAGAAAATACTCTATAATACATTGAGAAAAAAAATTGACCCTGAAAATATGTTTTGATCTTTTTTGTTTGTTCCCATTGAATTATAAATTTTTAAACACACATTTTTTAGTACTTTTGAAAGCTCTCACAGTTAACTTTGGCTAAAAGACCGTTTGACAGTTGAAGTCATAACACCTGAAAGGATGAGATTTCCAAGTTCCCTGTAAATCAGCCTGATAAGGAGAGCTTAAAGGAAGTGGGAAGATCAGTATACAGAATAAAGTTCATTGTTAACTTCTCCAGGAACAATTAATTGAGTGACCAAAAGTGGGCATAATCATGTTTTTTATATTACTGACATCCTTAGATGCAAGCCTAATAAATGAGGCAGGTCTGCTTTTAAAGAGTAGTGAGAAATACCTGAGCAAGTACCCCTCAAGTCTGAGGCAACTAAATAACCAACAGAAGCAAAATTTATTAAAAATATAGAAATGAAATTCAAGTAATCTGGATTCTACTCTTTCATCATTATCTAGCTTGAAAACTCTGTAGATCAGTCATTCTTCTGAAAGTTGCTTCCTCATCTACAAAATAAAAGAATTGGACTAAGTAATTACTGAGATTCTTAGAAGTACATGACTCTAAAATTGCCTTCCATAATCCTCGGTTGTTTCAAGCCTTCTTAAAAATGTTTTGGCTAGGAAAAAAAAATTAAATGGAAAGTAAAAATCCTTGCTTCTTCACTCAAAACTGGGATCTATATCTTCTTTAGGGGCAGTTGGTGCAATGGATGGTCTCTTGTCAGTCAATCAGACTGTCAGACTGTGTGATCCCATGGACTGCAGCATGCCAGGCTTCCCTGTCCATCATCAACTCCTGGAGCTTCCTCAAGCTCATGTCCATTGAGTCAGTGATGCCATCCAACCTTCTCATCCTCTGTCATCCCCTTCTCCTCCTGCCTTTAATCCTTCTCAGGATCAGGGTCTTTTCCAGTGAATCAGTTCTTTGCATCAGGTGGCCAAAGTATTAGAGTTTCAGCTTCAGCATCAGTCCTTCCAATGAATATTCAGGACTGACTTCCTTTAGGATGGACTGGTTGATTCCCTTACAGTTCAAGGGACTTTCAAGAGTCCTGTCCAACACTATGGTTCAAAGGCATCACTTTTTCGCCCCTCAGTTTTTTTTATGGTCCAACTCTCACATCCATACATGACTACTGGAAAAACCATAGCTTTGACTAGATGGACCTTTGTTGGCAAAGTAATGTCTCTGCTTTTTAATATGCTGTCCAGGTTGGTCATAGCTTTTCTTCCAAGGACCAAGCGTCTTTTAATTTCATGGCTGCAGTCACTATCTGCAGTGATTTTTGGAGCCCCTCAAAATAAATCTACCATTATTTACATTGTTTCCTCATCTACTTGCCATGAAGTGATGGGATAGGATGCCATTGATCTTCTTTTTTTGAATGTTGAATTTTAAGCCAACTTTTTCCCTCTCCTCTTTCACTTTCATCAAGAGGTTCTTTAGTTCTTTTCTATTCCATTGGGTAATGTTGTCTGTGTACCTGGGATTGTTAATTTTTCTTCCATCAATCTTGATTCTAAAGGAATATATTGTATATATACCAGGCTGTATATTGTCACCCTGCTTATTTAACTTATATGCAGAATACATCATGAGAAACGCTGGACTGGATGAAGCATAGCTGGAATGGTCTCTAGGGTACTGGTTTAAAGGCTGCAGATAGGGTACTCTCACAGCTGTTTAAGTTGCTTCTGTCTCTATACCTAAAATCCTTAGATGTTATGGTAAATTACTTATTTTACCCAGGTTTGTATTACAGAATGTTCAAAACACATCTATCCTTCTTCCCCCACAGTGTTTCTATGGCATGCTTTTTCAGAAAAAATGGCCAGATCTTTTAACTTCAGTCTCTCACAATACCTACAAAACTCTCATCATAACTTCACTGGCTGTCCTCCCTGGTTCCTGATGTCCAGTCATGAGCACTTCTTTTCAGTTCTTTTAGTTGATCACATTTGTGGCTTCTACTCCAGATTCTGTTCTTTAATCTGCTTTGAATGATTTACTATCCTTTCAATCCACCCCACCCAACTCTAATATACACATCCTTCACATTGTAAATTCTGACTCATCTTTTAGAATTCAACTTCCAATCTCTTAGACCATCTTGAATGAGACCTTCTTAATAAATCTCCTTTGTAACAAATAACCCAATTTTAATAATCTCATTGATTATTTATAACCTTACCTTCTTCTGTATGACAGTTTTCCCCAAGTTCAATGGCTTCAAAATGTACATAGGAATAGCTATTTCATCTGCTGGTCTTTCCCAGACTCATTCAGCTAGACAGAACAAACTGACTTTATTCACTTACCTGAAAGTTGGTTTTGATGGCCTCTCATTCTCCAGTATGTTAACCTGGCTTTCTTACATCATTACAGTCTTAGGACAGCATAAAAAAGCAAGAACAGAAAAAATAAGGCATCTCAAGATCTAGGATACAGAATTTATACAGTAAATTTCCATTTTATTCTCTTAGCCAAAATAGTAGCTAGCCCAGACTAAAGAGATGGAGAGATAGATTTTACCTTTTGTTGGAAGAAGCAGAACTATAGCAATGCACAGGACATGAATGCAAGAAGGTGACTAATCGGGGGCTTTTTTGTGACTCTGCATCACATTATATAAAATTACTCATTTAATTTCTGCTTTCCCGAGTAGAAAATCAGTATATATGGAAAGGAACTATGCATTTTTTGAAAATTTCTGACATAATGCCAGCATTTAATGTAATCTTTTGCATGTTCAGGTATCTATAAACATTTGGTGAATGAATTAGTGAATGAATGGGTGAATTAATCAAGAAAGTAACTAACAAACTTCATAGACCTCTGCCTATCAAGATAAAGTTTCATCTATAGAAAAAGAGACCTATATCTCTCAGCCCCACAGAAAATTAAAAATCCTACAAACAGGGCCTATCTGAATCTATTTAAATTTTACTGAGTACCAAGTTACTGCATTAATTTTCTTTTTTTTTTTTTTAATATTTGTTTATGCATTTATTTGGCTATGCTAGGTCTTCGTTGCAGCACGCAAACTCTTAGTTTCAGCACACGGGATCTACTTCCCTGACCAAGAATCAGACCTCAGCCCCTTGCATTGACCGCACAGTCTTAGCCACTGGACCACCAGGGAAGTGCATTGGTTTTCTATTGCTGCTGTAACACAGGAAATTTAAAATTAACAAATTAATGCAACATAAACTGATGAGCTCATAATACTGTCAGATGTATGGACTAGTTTAACTGAAATCAGTGCTCAGGTTTTCACAAGGGTGTTGTCATTGTTCAGTTGTTCAGTCCTGTCCGACTCCTTGTGATCACATGGACAACTCCACGCCAAGCTTCCCTGACCTTCACTGTCTCCCGGAATTTGCTCAAACTTATGTCCATTGAGTCACTGACACCATCCAACCATCTCATCCTCTGTTGCCTGCTTCTCCTTCTGCCCTTAATCTTTCCTAGAATCAGGGTCTTTTCCAATGTTTCTATCTATATTTTGATAGAAGCCAAAATATCTGGCTAGGCTCTTATCTCCAGGATCTGGTGAAGAATCAACTTTCAGGATCAGTGTTGGATAGAATCCAGTTCTTGCTATTGTAGGACTAAAATACTTTTATCTTGCTGACTGGTGATCAAGAGTCACCTCAGCTCTTCAAGCTGCCCACATTCTTTATCTTGCATCTTCCTCTATCATTAAGCCTGAAACATCCATAAAGCTATTCTCATTCTCAAATCTCTTATTTCCTCTTCTGTTCTCAGCCAAGGGAATGTTTTGCTTTTAATGTTTCATGCAATTATATCGGGACAACCTGGAAAGCCATGATAATCTTTTTAAAGTCAATTGATTATTAACCTAAATTACATTTGCAAAGTAATTTTGCCATGTAACATATTTATTCACAGGTGTGGCACAAAGAGCAAAGGGCAAAGGGCCAAAATTCTATCACAGATGCTAAATAGCAACAAACTAAGTTCTAGGAGTCAAGGAGATGATTTGGGTGATGAATTTAGGAAAAGGTGATTTCTGAGCTCCAAGTCACTGTGCTCTCCTTCTCCTAACCCCCTGAGACCAAAGTACCATTTTATTTGTCAACTTAATTTAATGTCTTTATTGATCGCATGATCTCTAAAAATATTTATCACTCTGAATGAATTTAATAAAAATATTTATCACTTTGAATGAATTTAATCAAGGAAGTTGTCTCTGAGAAGGATATTTGTATTCTATAACACAGATAACAAACTTTGATGTGAAAAGATAAAAAATCAGAAGCTGTCTTGATAAAATGTGGATAACAGAGTGCCATGGGCTGATCTATGTCTCTCAAAATTCATATGTTGATACCCTAAGCCCAGTACTTCAGAATGTCACGTATTTGTAGAAAAGGGTTTTAAAGAGGTGATTCAGATAAAATGAGGCCATAAGCAGGAGTCTTTATTTAATATGACTGGTAACCTTAAAAGAAGAGAAAATTGAACACACAGAGATACCAGGCACATGTACACACAGAGGAAAGACCATATTAGAACACAACAAAAAGCTGATGTGTGCAAACCAAGAAGAAATCAAATCTGCTGATGCCTTGCTTTGGTTTTCCAGCCTTCAGAACTATAAGAAAATAAATTTCTGTTTAAATCTGTGGTATTTTGTTATGGCAGTCCTAGCAAGGTAATACATAGAAAAAAGAATATTTAAACAAAACTTCTCATGGTCAGTGGTAAAAATGTATCAGAAATGATTATCCACCCTTAGATTGCTTTAAAAAAGAATTTAGAGATTAGAAAGAAAACTCAAGTTGGTTAGTCATTACCTAATCACTATTTTAAATTTTCCAGTGTCAGAACAAGGAAAGGTAAATGATTAGACAGCCATGGTATGTAGTAATTATAATGGCTGTAGAAAGTGAAAGATAAATATTGTTTGCTTATTCATATAACTTTCTTCAGAATGCTAAAGCATTGGACTTTTACTGACAAAACTACAGAGAAATATTATTATTGTAAACTGTGATTCACTACGCATGATATTGGTTGTCTACGGGGTTTTGCTGATAGCACAGAAGGTAAAGAATTCACTTGCTATGCAGGAGACATAGGAAACGTGAGTTTGATCCCTGGGACAGGAAGATTCCCTGGAAAAGGAAATGGCAACCCACTGCTGTATTCTTGCCTGAAAAATCCCATGGACAGAGGAGCCTAGCAGGCTACAATCCCAGGGGTCACAAAAATTCAGACATGGCTGCATGACTGACACACACACTTGCTTTATAGTAACAATTTAATTGGAAGTGCATTTGTACTTAGGATTCATTCATTTACTCATTCATTCATCCATTCAAGTAATATGTATTAAGTACCTGCTATGGGATTTCTTTGGAAGGAATGATGCTAAAGCTGAAACTCCAGTACTTTGGCCACCTCATGTGAAGAGTTGACTCATTGGAAAAGACTCTGATGCTGGGAGGGATTGGGGGCAGGAGGAGAAGGGGACGACCGAGGATGAGATGGCTGGATGGCATCACGGACTCGATGGACGTGAGTCTGAGTGAACTCTGGGAGATGGTGATGGACAGGGAGGCCTGGTGTGCTGCGATTCATGGGGTCACAAAGAGTCGGACTCGACTCAGCGACTGAACTGAACTGAACTGAAGTGCCAGAAACATATTTAGGAAATGTTAAGTAATGCAGATTAAGGCCTTGTTGTAGGAGTGTTTAGGAAAGTGGAAATCAGCAAACAATATATACACTAACAGTGTTAGTAATGATGTAGATAAAACAACTGAGAGTAAATGAAGAGGTATTTTATATATGGTGATCGGGGAAGGACTGTGTGGTAGTAATACCTAAGCACAGACTTAAACAAACTAGGAAAGCAAGTCATTCAATATTTGGAGAAAAAAACATTTAGACACAGAGACCAGCAAGTAATAGGGCCTTAAGCCAGAAAGATTCTGGACTTGTACACAAGAAATAGCAAAAGACAGTGGTTCCTTTAAGAGGTGAGAAGGAAAGTAGAAGATGAAATTAGATAAATAATTTCAAGGACTACTTCATATAGGGTCATGAAGGCTCTAGTAAGAACTTTGGATGTTCTTATTTTCACAGAAGGCCACTGAAAGGTCATGAGCAGGGGAGTTACAGGAACTTACCTGGGTTTTTGAAGGACTTCTCTTGATACTCAGTTCAGTTCAGTTGCTCAGTTGTGTCTGACTCTTTGTGACCCCATGAATCACAGCACGCCAGGCCTCCCTGTCCATCACCAACTCCCAGAGTTCACTCAAACTCATGTCCATTGAGTCGGTGATGCCATCCAGCCAACTGATCCTCTGTCATCCCCTTCTCCTCCTGCCCCCAATCCCTCCCAGCATCAGGGTCTTTTCCAAAGAGTCAGCTCTTTGCATGAGGTGGCCACAGTATTGGGGTTTCAGCATCAGCATCAGTCCTTCCAATGAACACCCAGGACTTATCTCCTTCAGAATGGACTGGTTGGATCTCCTTGCAGTCCAAGGGACTCTCAAGAGTCTTCTCCAACACCACAGTTCAAAAGCATCAATTCTTCAGCTCTCAGCTTTCTTCACAGTCCAACTCCCACATCCATACATGACCTCTGGAAAAACCATAGCCTTGACTAGACGGACCTTTGTTGACAAAGTAATATCTCTGCTTTTCAATATGCTGTCTTGATATTGGTAGAGAATATATTGAAAGGAAAACATAGGGTTTATAATAAGGTAGTAGTGGTGGTTAAACTTGGCATATATTTTAAGTTAGAGCTATACTTAAAGAAATCAACTAGTCTCATTGGTATGAGAAAATGTAAAGTCAAAGTTGGTATTAATATATTTGAGCTGAGCAAGTAGGTGCTGTGATGCCATTTCATGTAATGATGATCAATAAAAGAAGATTAATTCAGAGAAAAAAATTAAGAATTTGGTGTTTGTCACATTAAAGTTTGAGAAGCCTGTGAAACACTGAACTTTTGGTGAATCAATGATTAGAATTAGAATTTGGAGTCCAGGAAAGTGGTGTGGAGCTGAAGATAAAAAACTGGTAAGTTGTTAATATAGATAAGGTACTCATGGCCATGAGAGCTAATGCAATCACTTATGAGGTGAGTAAAGGCGAATTGATTAAGTTTAAGGATAAAATTTCTACTTGAACATGGAGGATGGAAATAAGAGGAAGAGCCGGAAAAGACAAAGAAGGAGATATTAAGGAAATAGAACACTAGGAGGATGTGGAGTCTCGGCAACTAAGAAGGAAAATTTTTAAAAGTGTTTCAAGAAAGAAAAAGTGGCCAAAAAACTGGTCAAAGGTTATTTAGAGACTGAGTAAACTAAAGACTAAAACTTTTCATAGAGAGCATATAATATACTTTCAAATACTTTCAGATAACAGATTTAATTTACGACATGGGAAATAATAGATCAGTGTGTTTTTTCTAACTCTACAGTAGTTTTCTCAGATGCTTAAGCAATATACAATAAATTGAAGAATAGATAGGCACTCAAGGTTGCCCAGAAAGGGCAAAGGAAACTTGTCCTGGAAATGCCAATAAAAGTTCTTTTATGACAAATGTACTGTGTTTTCAACAGGTCGACGGGTCTTTTCATCCCACAATTGTATTCTGTGACTGGATTATCTAAGAAAACTCTTTTTTTCATTTTCAAGTCACAAAAAAAATTTTTTGTCGTATCAAGTAATTAGAATGTGCTTTAAGGAATGGGCTTCCCAGGTGGTGCAGTGGTAAAGAATCTGCCTGCCAATGCAAGAGGTGCCAGAGACTCAGGTTCAATCCCTGGGTCTAGAAGATCCCCTGGAGTATAAAGTGGCAATCCACCCCAGTATCCTTGCCTGAAATATTCCTTGGAGAGAGAGCCTTGTGGGCTATAGTTCATAGAGCCACAGAGTCAGACACAAATGAGTGACTGAGGGCACACACACACACACTTTAAAGAATCCTTTTAGCTTATTTTCTATAGACTTAATAAATTTGAAACGTTAGGAAGAAATTACAGCTTTATGATCTCTCACCTTTTTGGTCTTCTTTCTGATTTACATCAGCACTTAGAATAATCAGTGACTCATGATAAATTTTCAAAGTCTGTGATTTATACTTGCACAGAATGAATAATTTTTTCTTTTAATTGCTTGCTGTGTCATTCATATTGCTGTTTTGTTAGTATTACTGTTAACTGCCATCTGTACTGTAATGAGGAAATAGAAAAGAAAATATTCAACAACTACCCAGGAGTATAAATGGGAAATGTTTCATTAACTTGCCAAATCTGTGTAAAACATACTTAAATTTTTCAGAAGAAAAGTATTTGGAACATTTGACTGAATCACGGGATATTATGTAAGATTTGACAATCTGTTAGATAATTCTATGTGTCAATATTTGCTCTAAGTGCTCTGATGTTCCTACCCAATCTTCAACATTGTGGAGTCATTTGGGATTCTTGAAAGGGCTAAAGTAAAAGAGGAGAGTGAAAAAGTTGCCTTAAAGCTCAACATTCAGAAAACTAAGATCATGGCATCCGGTCCCATCACTTCATGGCAAATAGATGGGGAAACAGTGGAAACAGTGGCTGAATTTATTTTGGGGGGCACCAAAATCACTGCAGATGGTGACTGCAACCATGAAATTAAAAGATGATTACTCCTTGGAAGGAAAATTATGATCAATCTAGACAGCATATTAAAAAGCAGAGACATTATTTTGTCAACAAACGTCCATCCAGTGAAGGCTATTGTTTTTCCAGTAGTCATGTATGGATGTGAGAGTTGGACTATAAAGAAAGCTGAGCACTGAAGAATTGATGCTTTTGACCTGTGGTGTTGGAGAAGACTCTTGAGAGTCCCTTGGACTGCAAGGAGATCCAACCAGTCCATCCTAAAGGAGAACAGTCCTGGGTGTTCACTGGAAAGACTGATGTCAAAGCTTAAACTCCAATACTTTGGCCACCTGATGCGAAGAGCTGTCTCATTTGGAAAAACCCTGATATTGAGAAAGATTGAAGGCAGGAGAAGGGGACGACAGAGGATGAGATGGCTGGATGGCATCACTGACTCAATGGACATGAGTTTGGGAAAACTCCAGGAGTTGGTGATGGACAGGGAAGCCTGGCATGTTGCAGTTCATGGGGTTGCAAAGAGTTGTGAGTGGGTAACAAGCAGGAAGGCCAGGGGTCTCCAAATGGAGGAAATAGCCTGCAAGTGTCAGACATTTTTATCTCCCTTAAGTGGCAGGAGGAAACAAACTAGCATATTTTTTTCCTTCTCTATACAAATTTAAAAGGAGGTTTCTCTTAAAATTCTGTGTTGCCATGACACCTGGTTTCACCTGAAGTTAACCAATGCCTTTTTCTTATGGAAATGTTTATCTTAAGTTATGCTAATGTACTATGCATTTACCCCAAACTCTGTCTTCAAATCGGTTCCGCCTTTTGGGTTCAGAACCTACTTGATAAACCAGTATGTTATACTCCAATATTGTTCCTCTAATCTGTGTAAATGACACTATTTGTATGGTGCTCTGCCCTTCTTCAAGATTCAAGTTAATCCTTTTATGGCCCAAGATGAACCATTTGGAGCCAAGATTACCCCAAAATACATCTTATGGGTGAGGGGTCTGGTGCCATTCTAAGTTTTGAGACATTCCTTCTTTCATTAATAGACTGCTGGTGATTATATAACATCCAGCTGAAGACTAGCAGGGGGGTACTCTTTCTGCCCCCTTCTGATGCCTATGTCAGAAGCTTTCTCTGTCTCCTTTATATTTAAGTAAAGCTTTGTTACACAAAAGCTCTGAGCGATCAAGCCTCGTCTCTGGCCCTGGATTGAATTCTTCTCCTCCGGGGGCCAAGAATCCTGGTGTTGTAATTCAACAACAACCTTTCAGTTACACGACTGACCAACTGAACTGATACTGATACAGATACTGAAAGAGTTAATCGATATATATATATATATATATATATATATATATATATCAGAACAAACATTTACTTGATAGAGAGTATCCCATTTACATGAAGAATTTACAGTTAATCAGAATTTTTTTTTAATTCATTGTATTCCATGTTTTTGTTGTGGTGGTATAATTCCTCAAGTAAATAATTTATTCACCATTTTGGAACAAAATATATTGTCACCTTCCATTTATTTAAGCCATTCTTGCACTATGTTTTCTTCAAGCTGAAAAGCATATAGTATTTACCTAAGCCAGTTTGGGTGACCTTGAGGGTGACCATGGAATTTTTGTGTTCATTATTTTAAAAAGGAGTGTTCATAGCTTTCATCAGTGATCTTATAAACTAAAAGACCATGGTCATTTTGTCCATGAAAGAAACAAAATGATGTAATGTGATGTTATCATATCCCTAAAATGTATTCAATAACTGTTCATTAACAGTAGATTGCACATATACTATTTACTCCCAATACATTTTATTCAGATTATAATTGAATAGGCACCTCGTTCAAACAGAAAAATAGTGTATTCTTTTTTTAAGGAAAGCAGGGATAAGAATTGATTGATAAAAGTAATTTTAATATCTAAATACACTTTCTCATCTGATTTTATTCATTATATATTGAGTCTACTCTATAAGAAAACAAATGTATAGTTTTCTTCCTTAAAGGATGTTGCATAATTCCCAAGAAAGCTGTCATAGATTGAAAATGAGAGCAAACAGCAAGAACATATAAGAATAATATATATATATTATTCCTTTCTATTATAGTTTATTAAAGATATTGAATATATTTTCGTATAATATAATAGGACTTCTTTATTCATTCACTTATTCATTAAAGAATAGTTTGTTTCTGCTATTCCCCAAATCCCAATCCAACCCTCCCCCCACCACCACTCTAGGCAGTCATAAGTCTGTTCTCCATATCTGTGAGTCTTTCTGATTCATAGATAAATTCACTTGTGTCATATCTTAGATTCCACATAGAAGTGATATCACATGGTATTTGTCTTTCTCTTTCTGATTTATTCACTTAATATAATCCCTAGGCCCTTCCACATAGCTACAAATGGCATTATTTCATTCTTTTTGTAGCTGAATAATATTCCTTTTTACATATATACCATATCTTCTTTAAACAATCATCTACTGATGGACATTTACATTGTTTCTATGTCTTGGCTATTGGAAATGGTGCTACTATAACATAGGAGTACATGCATCTTTTCAAATTATAGTATCATTCGGACATACATCCAGGATTGGGATTGTTGGATCATATGGCAACTCTATTTTTAGATTGTTGAGGAAATTTCATATGTTCTCCCTTCATAACTTTACCAATTTTCATTCTCACCAAAGGTGTAGGAGGGCTCCCTTTTCTCTACACCCTCTTTCAGTTCAGTTCAGTTCAGTTCAGTCACTCAGTCATGTCCGACTCTTTGTGACCCCATGAATCGCAGCACACCAGGCCTCCCTGTCCATCACCAACTCCTGGAGTTCACTCAAAATCACGTCCATCGAGTTGGTGATGCCACCCAGCCATCTCATCCTCTGTTGTCCCCTTTTCGTCCTGCCCCCAATCCTTCCCAGCATCAGAGTCTTTTCCAATGAGTCAACTCTTCACATGAGGTGGCCAAAGTACTGGAGTTTCAGCTTCAGCACCATTCCTTCCAAAGAAATCCCAGGGCTGATCTCCTTCAGAATGGACTGGTTGGATCTCCTTGCAGTCCAAGGAACTCTCAGGAGTCTTCTCCAACACCACAGTTCAAAAGCATTGATTCTTCGGCGCTCAGCTTTCTTCACAGTCCAACCCTCACATCCATACATGACTACTGGAAAAACCACAGCCTTGATTAGACAGACCTTAGTCAGCAAAGTAATGTCTCTGCTTTTGAATATGCTATCTAGGTTGGTCATAACTTTTCTTCCAAGGAGTAAGCGTCTTTTAATTTCATGGCTGCAGTCACCCTCTGCAGTGATTTTGGAGCCCCCCAAAATAAAGTCTGACACTGTTTCCACTGTTTCCCCATCTATTCCCCATGAAGTGATGGGACCAGATGCCATGATCTTAGGGTTCTGAATGTTGAGCTTTAAGCCAATTTTTTCACTCTCCTCTTTAGCATTTATTATTTGTAGGCTTTTAGATGATGGTCATTCTGACTGGTGCAAGGTGATACCTTGTTGTAGTTCTGATTTGCATTTCTCTAATAATGAACAATGCTGTTTTCATGTGGTTAGTGGCCATCTGCATGTCTTCTTTGAAGGAATACCTATTTAGGTATTTTGACCATTTTTTGATTGGATTTTTGTTGTTGTTGTTATTGAGTTGTTTGCATTTTTTTGAAAATTAAACCCTTGCCAGATTCATCATTTGCAAATATTTTCTCTTAGCCCATAGGCTGTCTTTTCATTTTGTCCCTGGTTTCCTTTGCTATTCAAAATCTTTTAAGTTTGATTAGGTCCCATTTGTTTAGTTTTGCTTCTGTTTCTATTGCCTCGATATGACTTATGTCAGTGACCGTTTTGCCTATATTCTCTTCTAGGAGTTGTATGGTGTCATGTCTTATATCTAAGACTTTAACCATTTTGAGTTTATTTTTGTGTATGGTGTATTCTAACTTCATTGATTTACATGCAGCAGTCCAATTTTCCCAATACCATTTGCTGAAGAGACTGTCTTTCTCCATTGTATATTTTTTTGTCTCTTTTGTCAAAGATTAACTGACTGTAAGTGCATGGGTTTATTTTTGGGCTCTTTTCTGTTCTCTTGATCCATATGTCTGTTTTGCTGCTAATACCATACTGTTTTTATTATTGTAGCTTTGTAGTGTTGTTTGATAGCAGGGAAGGCTATGTGCCCTGCTTTGTTCTTTTTCCTCAGAATTGTTTTAGGTCTTTTAGGTTCCATATAAATTTTAGCATCATTTGTTCTAGTTCAGTAAAAAATGCCATGGGTAACTTGATATAGATTGCATTAAATCTGTAGATTGCTTTATGTAGTATGGCCACTTTAACAGCATTACTTCTTCTAATCCAAGAACATGGGATACTTTTCTATTCCTTTAAATCATCTACAATTTCCTTTATTAATATTTTATAGCTCTCAGCATATAAATCTTTCACTTCCCTTGTCAGATTTATTTCCAAGTATAATAAATTATGTTTTTAAAAGAAAGAGCAGAAGTTGGAAAATTTTAAAAAAGGGGGGATGGTTAAGAGAACTTATTGCTGAAAAATACTTTTAGCACAATATAAAAAGAATAATAAATGCCAGTGCATTTTAAATTTTATTTAAAATGTGGTCTCTCTTAAAACTTGAAGGTGGAAGTTGAATGTTTATATGCATTATGTTCTTACTATTTATTTTATTGTGCATAGCTCTGAAAAAGGGAAGGGTAAAGTCACTCCTTTGGAGTTATCCTCCAATACATTCATTGTTTTCCTAAGTGCAATTTTATAAGTTAATTTCACTTACTCCAAATTGAAATTTGGAGGAAAAGGGAGAGCACTTTTAAACTCATTAATTATATTTTATGTTATTTTAGACATGAATGATGTTTTATAGTCTATAGTAATTAAAGTTACCAGTAAATGTATTTTGCTTTGACTAAAAGATGTAAATTTACTTCAAGCTCTTCTCCCAGCTCCACTGAATTTAGGTGTTTTAAAATGATATAAGTTTTATAGCTGTTATGTTAAAAGTAGGCCAAGGACTTACTTTATGACATCATGAAGTAGATGTCACAACTCATCACTTTTTGCGTTTCTCTTTAGTCCAAAGATTCCCTTTGCATTTAATTTGTTTTTAAGTTGTCTAAAACTCATCACTTTTTGCGTTTCTCTTTAGTCCAAAGATTCCCTTTGCATTTGATTTGTTTTTAAGTTGTCTAAAGTAGATATTTCTGAATTAGGAAGTAAAACTAACTCTATTTCACATCTAATTCAGGACATATTCTAACTTTCTAAATCTAAAATCAGCTGAGTATGCAATCTGTTTATATCTATATATATATATATATATATATATATATATTTTTTATTTCATCAAACAGAAAGAAAAGGAGACTTCTTAACTATCAACAAATAAGATTATATTTTAATATAACATTATAAAAGTGTATGGGGCTTCCCTGGTGGCTCAGACGGTAAAGCGTCTGCCCACAATGCAGGAGACCCAGGTTCGATTCCTGGGTCAGGAAGATCCCCTGGAGAAGGAAATGGCAATCCACTCCAGCACTCTTGCCTGGAAAATCCCATGGATGGAAGAGCTTGATGGGCTACAGTCCATGGGGTCGCAAAGAGTCGGACACGACTGAGCGACTTTACTTTACTATAAAAGTGTATGGCACAAAGATGTAATACAAAAACTATTTCATCAGTCCTAAAATGAAACTAGAAATATATAGATGTTCCATTTATTCATTTATTTTAAAAAATTAAATTCAAGTAAATTTAAAAGGCAAATCCAAGTAATATCTATCACTGCATCATGTATATTTCAAATTTTAGAGTATATTTCCTAAAATGACCAACTTTCTGTTAGGCATGTTTAGTTTGGGCCACAAAGTGTGGCTGGCTTATTGGAGGCTGCCAGTAGGTGGCAGTGTAACTTATAAAGACATTAAGAGAAAGAAAGCAGTGAGAAGGAAAACATTTGTGAAAGAAATGCAATTTATCCTTGGTCAGAAAACCAAGGTAAATTGCAGCTTTTTGCTTGAATTTATCCCTAGGAAAATCTTCTTTTACATTCTATAATTATTTTCTACTTGAAACAGACTAAAATTTGTGATTAGATGGAGAAAACATTTTGAAAATTGTAAAAATTTGCCAACACAGAAAATTTTAATGAATCCTTTCAATTAAATAAAATAAGTTGGTCTTATTTACTTTTCTAATTGAATCTTTAAGTCCAACTGTACTTTTTATAGAACCCACTAGTGGCTAGCACTGCGTCCTTCTTTAAATTATATTGATATTAAATTCTAACCTACATAAAGTAAGCAAACTACTGTATCAGAAGCATAGAAGCCTGGACACAAATTATCAGAGAAACAAAAATTTATATTGCATGTTCAAACAAAAAATTATAACACAGACAAATGCTCATGAATTGATATTTTTCCTGCCCCAATCTCAACACACAGACAGACACAGGCAAATACAAACACAGACACACACAAACACACACAAACAAACTTTGGCTTTTCACTATCAAATCCAGTTTTCTTAACTCTAAGCAAATTAGAAGAAACCCAATAGAAACATAAAGAAACTACTGAAGATATGTTTGTTATGAGCAATGTAGTGATGACTAACAGATAAAAAATTAAAAGACGTGTAAGAAATACATACACATACACCATAAATACATACTCAGATTGATAATTTTATTGTTATCTGGGGTTATTTAGTATAGCATAAGATAATATTGCATTCCTCAATAGTTTATCTTAATGCTACTATATTAAAACTATATTGAGGCATACCTAATGTCTTTAATAATGATAGGAAATATACATAGCATATATATATATATGTATGTGTCTATGCAATGTAACAAGTTAGAAAAAATATAGATACTCATCATGACTTTGAAAAAAGTTTTAATTTAAAATGACTGAAAGAACTCTGAAAGATAATCAGGAAAAGAATTAAGTTTTAATATATAGTAGGAGAATGCTAAATGCCTTACGTAAAAATGTCATCCTAGAAACAAGCCTACATGGTATATTATTTTTAATCTTTATTTTATGAATGAGGAATATAGACTCATAGAACTTAAGAAATGTCACTGTTGGCACAGCTATTAAAGTGACAAAATTAGATCCCAAACGTAGACCTGACTCTAGGGAAGCTTCTACCACACTGTTCTATTTCAATGTTTGAATAATTGATTTACACGGAGTGGCACAAACACTAAAATGGAGCATCAATGTACTTGGTCAGATCAGGGTTTTATCAACTTGACAAAGCACACTTAAATAGATGTGGAGAAAGACCTATTACGTATCTAAATGTGATGCTGTTATATTTCTGTTTGAAAGATGTATGTAAGTCACTTGTTCCCATATTAACCAATTCCAAAGTACATTTGCTCTGAATTTTCTTTTTTTTTATTTTTTTATTTGTGGTTTTTAAATTTCCTACCCTATTTTTGCATGCCACTTTTTTCCATTGTTCCATTGTGACTACCACTATCAAACTCTGGAGTTTTTAATATAAATTCTTTTTTCCCCCTAAATTCTAAATAGCTTATACACTAAAGAACCAAATAGGCTGTCAAACTCATTGAAATGTTGTGTTATAAAAAGACAGAAATCCTGATTGTCTATGTGGTTTGCTATAATGAAGTATATTAATTCTAATTTTAAGACATCTGTTTTGCTTAGAGACAATTTTTTCTTCTTTTTTTATGAATTCTCAACTATATTTCAAACATTTAAGTATCCTTCAGAATGAAAATTTCCATTTACTTGTATAATATAGAATATTTCTAATGGCTAGCAACAGTTTCTTAGATGGAATTAATAAGTTAAAAACTCTTAATATTAAATGCATTTTTACCTCAGCTTTAGGTTTTAGGGTTAAACAGAATTTTAATGAAAACAGTTTTAGGAACCAGCTAAAATTACACAGAATATCTAGTTAAAATACTCCATACTAGTAAATAATTGTGAAAAGTAATAAGATTTCTTATTTTATAGTATTCTGCTCTTATGTCTAATTGAAGTTACACATAGTATCAACCTTGTAGAAATAATAAATTAAGAATAGTGTAGGCATATTTTTAATTTGGGATTTATGACAATAATTTGTGCATACATGATGCTTTTCCCCAATTTGCTTTAGAAAACCTTCATAACATCCTATACTAAAACCTTAACAATATCCTTTTTAGGAAGATGACAAATATCATAATATCACTAGGAAACAAAATGAATAGACGATACAAAGAAGAAAGTAACATTTAGAAAAGATATTTTTAGAGCTTCCATGCTGGGCCAGTGGTTAAGAATCTGCCTTACAATGCAATGGACAGGGGTTCAATCCCTGGGCCAGGAAGATCCCACATGCTACAGAGCAACTAAGGCCGTGTGACACAACTACCGAGCCCAAGTGCCTCAAGTACTGAAGCCCATGTGCCTAGAGCCTGTGCCCTGCAACAACAGAGGCTACCGCAATAAGAAGTCTGTGTACAGCAACAAGCAAGTATCCCCTATTTCCTGCAACTAGAGAAAGCCCACGTGCAGCAACAAAGACCCAGCACAGCCAAAAATAAATAAATAATAAACCTTTATAAATAAGAAAAGTTATTTCTAATTTGACTATATACCAATTAAAAATCCAAATGAATTATAAATATTTCATAAGATCAGTGGAAAAAATTAAGTACCTCCTATGGAAAGAATTTATATGTAAGCCATAGACTCTGCTTTTAATGCTTATGTTGTGTTTTAGTTCCTTAAATGTCAAAGCCACCAACTTTGAAATTCTCTTGCTATGACAGGCAAGTTGTTAATTATGTAATATTCTATATGGTTCAGTAGATTTGTTTTTGCTAGAATAAATAACTACATTGACTTCTTGAAACTACATAATCTGTTATTTAGAAGTTGTGGTAATGCTTTTAATAGTATTCTCCAATTCCAGCTTTAAAAGTGGTTTGCTATGTTCTTATTGTTTAGTAAATTAGACTAAACATCTAGCACTAAGTCATACTCTCTTCATTTTGACCAGTTTTTCCTGCTTTGGAGAACTATAATTTTTCCAGTGCAGACTTACATAGAAGAGAACAGGCAAGAAAAAAGGTCTTAGATCCTAGAGCAGCTCTTCTTTTTATTGTTAGTCCTATAATTTTGGCCAAATCACGTAACCTTTTTGAACCCCACATTTCTAGTCTGGAAGATGAAGGGGTTGGAGTAAATTACCTCTAAAAACTCTTCCAGTTCTACAACACTCTGATTCTATGTATAGAACTTCAAAGTCAGTCACCAACTTTAGAATTCCTGGGTTTTCTGTTTTAATCTGCCTTAAGAACAACATTGGTAGTATGGAGCTTCACAAGAAGAAATTTGTAGACCTTTATTTGAATGAACGCTTGGAAAGGTTTTTAAAATTTCTATTCAAAAAAATCTATCTTTCATCTACAATAGACACCAAACTATTAATTAGTTACAAATATAAAATAATTCTCTTTGTGCTGCCAGTTTTGTTACCAAGAAAAATAATGATTTTACAGCTTAAATAGTCAGGTATGGACATTTATGGTTCATGTTAATATATGTCATTATTCTTTATATTTTCTTCCCTCCGGGTTTTCTTTCTGCAGCTCCTATAGATTAGCTATTCCATCTAAGCTAGTAATAATATATTTTTTAAACTATTAAATCTTATAACATCCAGCTCCAATTTTCTATGTGTAAGGAGAATACAAAATTGTCTTGAGCTAGCCTCACTTTCCTTAAGAAGGCAGTCTACCTAAATAAAAAGAGTACATTTCATTTTCTTTGGAAGTAACCTTAGATATTTACAAATAGTATACACAATACTTCTCAAGTTAAAGATATGGACTATAATTAATAATGCTTTTTCTTCTACCTTCCTTAATTATGTATGTTACTTTTACAAAAGATGTATATCACATGTGGTACATAGAGAAAAACACTGACCCTTGTGAATTTACAGGACCTTGGTTTCTTTCCCAGTTTTTAGTATATGGTATCTTTGTGCATAGTATAGACCAAGACTACTTTGGTCTAGTCACTTGAGATTAATGTGTAAAGTGAAGGTCAACTTATCCTTACATTTCTTGGCATTTCTTACTTTCTATACATAATGAAAATATTTTTCTTTCACTCTTCTTACTTGGTACAGTTTATATGATAAATCTTCCTGTTATTCAGCAATGGTAAAGAGAAAAAGTGAGTGAGACTTACAGAGGTATCATATTTTTCTCACCCAGTCTCCCATTCACTCCCTTAAATTGGCCCTTTAAGAACAATTTACTCATTTACATACTGTTCCTATATTGGATCTGAAAACACGTCCAAGCAAAAATGTACAGCAGTAAGATTTTTATCTTAGTTAAATTTGAATGGAAATCATTAAGCATCCAGAAAAGCACATTAACTTAGCAATCAAAATAACTGTATTGTATATCAAAGGAAAACAAAAACAAAACTAGAAGAACGATATAAGTAGTTGTACTATGACTTGTGAAGGTTGCCAGCTTCTGACAGAGATAAAGCATATTCTATAAAATTCCTACAGAAATCAGCATCTTTAGAGTTCCATAAAGAATGGAAATGTACCCTATAAGAAAATGGTGTTTAAGAATGAATCCTGGGGATTTCCCCAGTGGTCCAGTGGTTAAGAATCTGCCTGCCAATGCAGGAGGGACAGATTCTAACTCTTCTCCAGGAACTGAGATTCCACATGCCACGGGACAACTAAGCCTGTGAGCTACAACTACTGAGCCCACAGGCCACAGCTAAAGAAGCCCATGTGCCACAACCAGTACCATTAAAAATAAATAAATAAATAATAATTTTTTAAAAAGAACGAATCCCTCTTTATTCTCCAAAAGCATTCATATTAAATTTCACAGAATGTCAAATGCTTTGTGATTTATCTCAGTGTGTTTTTGAAACAACGAAGCCTAAACTCAGAGAAGACTTAAACACAAAGTACACTAACTTGCTGATGTCATATCCTTAGAAGTAAAGCTAGGATTAGAATCCAGCATGTTTCTCAGTCTACTAGACAAGAAAGAAATCTACCATAATAAAGAGAGTCAGACAAAAGCTTACATATTAAACCCAAGAGCATATACCATGAGAACTAAAACAAACAAATAAGTAAAAAGCAAAGAAAAAGAAAAAAAAAGAGAGAGGGATCAGCCAGAAGACATTTGAGTTTGACACAATCCACTTTTTCACGAATTAGAGCTGTTGTTCAGTCACTCAGTCTTGTCTGACTCTTTGCGATCCCAAGTACTGCAGCACACCAGGCTTCCCAGTCCTTCACCATCTCCTGGAGCTTGCCCAAACTCATGTCCATTGAGTTAGTGATGCCATCCAACTATCTCATCCTCTGTCTCCCACTTCTCTTGCCCTCAATCTTTCCCAGCATCAGGATCTTTTCCAGGGGTCGGCTCTTTGAATCAGGTGGCCAAAGTATTGGAGCTTCAGCTCCAGCATCAGTCCTTCCAGTGAATATACAAGGTCAATTTCCTTTAGGATTTACTAGTTTGATCTCCTTGCAGTCCAAAGTACTTTCGAGAGTCTTGTTCAGCACCACAGTTTGAAAGCATCAGTTTTTCAGTTCTCAGCCTTCTTTATGGTCCAACTCTCATATCCATACATGACTACTGGAAAAACCATAGCTTTGACTATATGAACTTTTGTTGGCAATGTAATGTCTCTGCTTTTTAATACATTGTCTAGGTTGGTCATAACTTTTCTTCCAAGGAGCAAGTGTCTTTTAATTTCATGGCTGCAGTTACCATCTGCAGTGATTTTGGAGCTTAAGAAAATAAAGTCTGCCACCATTTCCCTTGTTTCCCCACCTAATTGCCATGAAGTGATGGGACCAGATGCCATGATCTTAGTTTTTTGTCTGTTGAGCTTTAATTAGAGTACACTATGCTAATTGGAGTAGAATAAGAAAATGAAAAGAGATGTGTGCATTGGGGATTGAGAATTGAAGATCTATGACAACAAGCAACAAAAGACTTCATCTTTGAGTTTATATCAAATTGAGATTATAGATCAGGTTTTACTTTTGATTTTATTATTTTATAATGTGGAGTGGTTTCTTTTATTTATGTTTACTTATTAGATATCTTAAAGTTGCAGTTCAGTTCAGTTCAGTCACTTAGTCATGTCCAACTCTTTGCGACCCCATGAATCACAGCATGCCAGGCCTCCCTGTCCATCACCAACTCCTGGAGTTCACCCAAACCCATGTCCACTGAGTCGGTTATGCCATCCAACTATCTCATCCTCTGTTGTCCCTTTGCAGTTCAGTTCAGTTCAGTCACTTAGTCATGTCCAACTCTTTGCGACCCCATGAATCACAGCATGCCAGGCCTCCCTGTCCATCACCAACTCCTGGAGTTCACCCAAACCCATGTCCACTGAGTCGGTTATGCCATCCAACTATCTCATCCTCTGTTGTCCCTTTCTCCTCCTGTCCTCAATCTTTCCCAGCATCACGGTCGTTTCAAATGAGTCAGCTCTTCACATTAGTGGCCCAGGTATTGGAGTTTCAGCTTCAACGTCAATCCTTCCAAGGAACACCCAGGACTGATCTCCTTTAGGATGGACTGGTTGGATCTCCTTGCAGTCCAAGGGACTCTCAAGAGTCTTCTCCAACACCACAGCTCAAAAGCATCAATTCTTCAGCTCTCAGCTTTCTTTATAGTCCAACTCTCACAGCCATACATGACTACTGGAAAAACCATAACCTTGGCTAGATGGACCTTTGTTGACAAAGTAATGTCTCTGCTTTTTAATATGCTGTCCAGGTTGGTCATAACTTTCTTTCCAAGGAGCAAGCGTCTTTTCATTACATGGCTGCAATCACCATCTGCAGTTATTTTTGAGCCCCCCCCCCCAAAAAAAAATAAATAAAGTCAGCCACTGTTTCCACTGTTTCCCCATCTATTTGCCATGAACTGATGGGATCAGATGCCATGATCTTAGTTTTCTGAACGTTGAGCTTTAAGCCAACTTCTTTACTATACTCTTCCACTTTCATCAAGAGGCTCTTTAGTTCTTCACTTTCTGCCATTAGGGTGGTATTATCTGCATATCTGAGGCCAAAGCAATCAGAATTTGAAGGTTGTATTATCAAAGCATCAGTTAACTTAGCAGTCAATATGTTGGTGATGAGAAGGCTGTAAATTCAGAGTTGTTCTTAATTATTAATGACTTAGGAAATTCATTTGGTTTTTCTGACCCTGGTCTCCTCATCTGTTCTTTGCAAAGTTCCTGCCTTCACCACAGACTTCACCACACAAACGTCACAAAATGATGTCTACGTAAAATACATTGTAAACAGCACTAGACATATGAAAGTAGAACTGTTATCAAAGTGTCCTAAATTTTGGCAATGATGTGATGCAGAATCTGAATTATCCAGATAATGATTATGAATACCCACCTGTCATTGGATATGCAGATGTTTAAAATATAGTTAATGATCATAAGATGTGGTGCTGATTAAACCTCTAATCAGATGTTTTCTAATTTTAGTCTAATGATGACTCTTCTAGCCCTTAGGTCTTTTTGCTTTCTGATTTTGGTTTCACCAGTTTCAGAACTGACAAAATTAATTACATGAAAAATCAGTGAAATCTTTTTAGTTTATATATCTTTTTTTTAGCTTATGTTGGTAGAGTGTTAAATATCTCCTTCACCATTAATGGTTATAGACATTAAGTACACTTTTATCCATGAGAAATACAGAAGATTCTAACACATGAAAATTTGTTTATATTTTAAACCTGGAAATTACTGGCTGTATTAGGCTAGCATTTTTTAAATGAAAGTAGTGAATTGCCAGATTCTTTACATTGCCTCTTATCATGTCTACAAATAGGAAGTGTATCCCAATTTGTCAGACATTTATAAATGAAAAGAAATACAATTTGAGTTTGTCTGGTTCTATTTCTAGAATGATACAGAAAACTGCTGATGGAGAAGACATGATTTAGCCTTATAAACTTCTAAAAACTCTATTTTAAAATGTTAATTTTCAAAGAGTAACAAGAAAAGCTTACTTAGAGCACACCAATTATTGGAATGCTCTTGTTCTGCAAAAGCCCAGCTTGATCTTGGAGAGAATATCTTTAAAATTTACAAAATCACTCATACAGATGTTAAGTAAGGTAGGAAGTATAATATTTTTATATTGACTAAGAAAATAGTTTTCACATAGGTCTTAATGCTGTAATAGAGATCCCAGAGATACGAAAAAATCCTAATTATTTTACATAATTAAATTAATTTAATCTCATATACCTTTCACCTAATTTCTCTATCAGGATAGTAGCTTAAAAATTTTTTTTGCGATATTAACTAGAGAGATTAAAGATTTCATGGCTTTTTCAATGTGTATATACTGTACGTACATGTTTAAATCCATTTTGTGAAAGGGTATTTTTAAAAATCAACAATGCTTTTTTAATTTCAAAAAAGCGCAAATTCAGATTATCTGTAGGACTTCCCTGGTGGCACAGTTCAGTTCAGTTCAGCTGATCAGTTGTCTCCAGCTCTTTGCAATCCCATGGGCTACAGCAACACCAGGCCTCCCTGTCCATTACAGACTCCTGGAGTTTACTCAAACTCATGTCCAGTGAGTAGCTGATTCCATCCAACCATCTTGTCCTCTGTCATCCCATTTTCCTTCCTTCAGTCTTTCCCAGCATCAGGGTCTTTTCAAATGAGTCAGCTCTTCACATCATGTGGCCATAGTATTGGAGTTTCAGCTTCAGTATCAGTGCTTCCAATGAATATTCAGGACTGATTTCCTTTAGGATTGACTGGTTTGATCTCCTTGCAGTCTAAGTGACTCTCAAGAGTCTTCTCCAATACCACAGTTCAAAAGCATCAATACTTTGGCACTCAGCTTTCTTTATAGTCCAATTCTCACATCCATACATGACTACTGGAAAAACCGTAGCCTTGACTAGACAGACCTTTGCTGGCAAAGTAATGTCTCTGCTTTATAATATGCTGTCTAGGTTGGTCATGACTTTTCTCCAAGGAGCAAGCATCTTTTAATTTCATGACTGCAATCACCATCTGCAGTGATTTTGCAGCCCTGCCCCAAATAAAATCTGTCAGTTTCCACTGTTTCCCCATCTATTTGCCATGAAATGATGGGACCATATGCCATGATTTTAGTGGCACAGGGTGGCACAGGCAATAGAGATCTACCAGCCACTGCAGGGGACATGAGTTCAATCCCTGGTCTGGGGAGATTTCACATGCTACAGCACAACAAAGCCTGTGCTCCACAACTACTGATCCTGTGCTCTAGAGCCCAGGAACCACAACTACTGGGCCTGCTTGCCACAGCTACTGAAGCCCACTGCACCTAGGACCTGTGCTCTGCAATAAGAGAAGCCACCTCAATTAGCAGCTCATGCAACTAATACCCCTGGTTGGTACAGCTAAAGAAAGTCAATACAAAGCAAAGAAGACCCAAAGCAGTCAAAAGAATAAATAAAAGATTATTTGTGGGTAGTGAAATTTTTGCCTTCTAAATTTCAGCTAATATGGATTTTTTAATTTATATTATTGAAAAATTATTCATAGCCACATACTCCATGAGATAAGAAAAATAAATGACAAACCATACTGAGCAATGTACTGACACTCTCATCCTAAATGTAGAGATACTTTAAAATTTACCTCCAATCAATTGAATGATATTTTTGTACAAGATATTAGAAATGTAGATGAAGTGACATGCCTGAAATGAGCGATTTTAGACTTAGTAGATAGAATTATTATACTTTGAAAAGGGAAGTAGTGTTAATTAAGGAACTACTGGCATTCCTCAGTAATCTTGCCTCATATCCTCTCAGTGAGTCTTTATATATTGCTTTGGACTTTTATAAGATACAGTATATGGAAAAAGATAAAGATAACCACTACTTGCTGAACCTGTCACCACCAATGTCATCAGTACCGCTACAGAGTATCTCCTCACCCAGGCTACCTTTTTGTCCTATTTGATGAGGGGGTAGCATTTTCAGGTCATTTTCCCCATAAAGAAGAATGTTGCTGGTTTAATGTTGGCATTGAGAGAGCTTCCACATAATTTCTCTTATCCTGTGGTAATTCTTCCCTATCCATGGTTTAAAGGAGAGACACTATTTTAAGCCAAATGCAGAGAAAAGGGACAGTGTTATCTGCTCAAACTGTAGTTTTTCAGGGCATTGCTGAACCCCGGTGTAGTGGCCCAGAGTATAGTTTTTGTTGCCACTATCACACTTACTTTTCTGCTCAAGTCTGTACAGGAGTGGATATTCTAATCTGTGAAATGCACCAGCTTTGGCTAAGGAACCTGTATATAATTTTCTGTAATCATAAGGATCGTGAAAGACATAGAAGCTCAAATTCAATGAATAGTCAAAAGGAGAAACAATTATAACAAGCTGAATCAAAAAAGTAATTCATGTTAGAAAAAAAATGAAAAAATATGATAAAACATGAGAAGAGACTTGTAATTCACAGCAAAACAAAGAAGAAAACATTGAAAAAAGCCCTGCATCATAAAGAAGAGTTAAGAGAACACTAAAATAAAGATTTAGTTCATTTAGAGGGGTCCTCTGTCTTTTCTACCTTTCACTGGGTACAACTAATTCTAGCAAAAAAAAAAAAAAAAATCTAAAACCTACTGTGGAATAACTTGCAAAGACTGTTTCTATAAACCACATACTGCCTGTTAAAACTCAGTATATCCTAATGTTCTCTGGTAAAATTATAGTCAGTGTTTTAGCTATATTCTTACTTGTTTCCAGTAAAATATGGAAATAGCAATCAAGTCACTAACTGATCCCCTTAAAATTGTAAAATGTGAGGAAATAGTGTGCTGTGACCAGAACACTCAATTTACTACCCTATGTTCCCTTAGTTCTAAAAGGCTGTAGGACATGGGAATAACACTGTACTGTATGGGTACTATTCTATTCTAATTTGGGTGTAGGCTCAGGTATGTGTTTTATTATTATATTTTATTTTTATTTTATTATATTTTCTTGTATATTTTCTTTTACTGGATCAATTATTGCATGATAAAGAGTCATTTGGAACCATAGCAGTTTCACTGAGTAGATGCATCTACAAGACTTGTAAGAAGTTCTTTGTTAAAATTTAAACTCTTTCTGAGTTTCTAGGCATTTGCTGTAGTTTCTCCTTTACATACATAGTTAATTAGATGAACAGAACAGTGAAAATTGTATAACTTAAAGTTAAGTATATATTCTTATTCTAGTGTAATTTTCTCTAGATGTACATGAGACTTGCTGTCCTATAGGGCAAGTACAATTTTTTTCCAAAGTGTTTTGAAGCTAAGGTTTAAAAACAACAAGCAACAACAGCAAACTGCTTAACTGAAACTAAGCAATAGTTCAGAAAATATTGGCTGAAAAGACAAGATCTTGTTCATCAATGGAACTCTGATTTCAAATTTACTATATTAATTTCATGATTCTATACCTATTCAAACTTCAGTATATTTATATCTCTATAAGTCTTTTACTTATTGATATTTATGTTCTTATGTTAATAATCAATACAAATAGGTTAAATGTATCAAGGAAAATAGAATAGCTCACATGCCTAGTAAATGAAAGAGGCCTTTGATGAACCTAATTGAGATTGGAAAATAAACATTTTATAGAGTTTCAGATGTACTTGGAAATCTGTTTTCTTAACTTTATGTAATTTAAAAATTGCTTATTGAATAATTTCATTAAATTCTATGAGATTGTTATATCTTTCTAGAAAATTTACTGCTAGGATTTCATAAATATTTATTTCTGGATAACAAAAAATTATTTTATTGGAGTTGTACATTTTGACCCCGAAAGGAGGGAAAGAAAAGGATATGTAAAATATTAGCACTATATTTTTTACACAATATGAATAATGACTAACCAAGGGTGTGTGTGTGTGTGTGTGTGTGTGTGTGTGTTAGTTGCTCTGTTGTGTCTGACTACTTGCAGCTCCATGAACTATAACCTGCCAGGCTCCTCTGTCCATGGAATTCTCTAGGCAAGAATACTGCTACCCTTCTCCAGGGTACCAATCCCTTTTCTAGAGGATCTTCTTGACCCAAGGATCGAACCTGGGTCTCCTGCATTGCAGTCAGACTCTTTACAGTGTGAGCCACCAGGGAAGCCCAATCAAGGATACTAAAGTATGCTTTTTTCATACTGTTCATTTTCATAGTAACCTCAGATATGCAGATAACAACACCTTTATGGCAGAAAGTGAAGAAGAACTAAAGAGGCTCTTGATGAAGAGAAAGCGGAGAATAAAAAAGTTGGCTTAAAACTCAACATTCAAAAAATGAAGATCATGGCATCCAGTCCCATTACTTCGTGGTAAATAGACTGGGAAGCAAGGGAAATGATGACGGCCTTTATTTTCTTGAACTCCAAAATCATTGCAGATGGTGACTGCAGCCATGAAATTAAAAGGCAATTGCTCTTTGGAAGAAAGCTATGATCAACCTAGACAGCATATAAAAAGCAGAGACATTACTTTGCCAACAAAAGTCCATCTAGTCAAAGCTATGGTTTTTCCAGTAGTCATGTACAGATGTGAGAGTTTGACCATAAGGAAGGCTGAGAGCTGAAGAATTGATGTTTTTGAATTTTGGTGTTGGAGAAGATTCTCAAGAGTCCCTTAGACAGCAAGGAGATCAAACCAGTCAATTTTAAAGGAAATCAGTCCTGAATATTCATTGGAAGGACTGATGTTGAAGCTGAATCTCCAATACTCTGGCCACCTGATGTAAAGAACTGACTCATTGAAAAATACCCTGATGTTGGGAAAGATTGAAGGCAGGAGGAGAAGGGGGTGACAGAAAATGAGATGGTTGGATGGCATCACTGACTCGATGGACATGAGTTTGAGTAAACTCTGGGAGTAGGTGATGGACGGGGAAGCCTGACATGCTGCAGTCCACGTCATCACAAAGAATTGGACATGACTCAGCTGAACTGAACTGAACTGAAATTATGTTTTTGCTTTTGTAACCTAGAATACAGAGGCAGAATGTGATAATGAACTACTAAGAGATACAAAATTTATCTACATCAAAACTTGAATTGGAATTGTCAGACTCCATGTGCCTGATTAGTCTACCCTAGACAGAAAGCTTATAAAATGTAGTTTGAAAGAGTTACTAAACTATTTGATAAGGGAAATGCATTCAACATATTGGCATTTGACAAGATGTTTTCATGAAATTAAATCTTATGTAGAGTTACACGATATTTCAATTGTGTGTATTCCAAACTGATTGAATGAGGGTGTTCAAAGAATCCTGGGGAAAGAATGACTGTCAGTCTATAATAAAGTTTTACAGAGTTTGGCCCTGAATATGTTCTGTTCACTATCATTCACATAAATGCAATATGGCATCACTCAACGAAAGAATGACTGAATATATAGTAATGATAAAATCAGTGTTTAAAAGCATCTTGATAAGTAAGAATGGTAGGCCAAATCTTGCCAATTAATATGAAGAGATACTCATATCTAAAAATCCAAGTGCAATAGTATAGTATAGATAGAAATTAAAGAAATTTAATATTAGTGTCAATACCAAAAACAGTTAATTATACTTTACAGAACATGATAAGACTATAATCTCTTGATTGATATAGGAGATGGACCATCTCTTAAGTGCTTAAATGTCTCAGGAAATGATGTATTCAATTTTGGTAGAAGCATATAAAAAATATACTTACCTAGCATACTATAAAGGATTTGACAAAGATACCTGAGGAAGAGTTAGAGAAACTGGGAAAATCTAGTCAAGATTAAGAATTTTCAAGTTGAAGAACACAAGATAAAGCATCTATTTTCAAAAGTTTGTAGCATGATGATACGAAAGAACAATCTTTTTTTTAATTATTGAGTAGAACTAAGGCTAAAATATAAATCTGAATTGAGACAAAATTTCACTCAATATAAGAAAATATTAAAATCTAGTTGACTAACCTTTATTTGATTATCCATGTTTAAATGCTTATTTGGGATGTTGTTAGATTCAGATAATGAATGCTAAAATGGGTTAGATGACATTTAAAATGACTCTGAGTCCTGACTTAATAATGCTAGAGGCATTATTTGACTGTGTTTCAAATTCATCTTTATCTTATCTTTCAGCACTGTGTTTTGAGTATTTTATAGTTTTGAGCTTTCACTGTAGTATTACAGATATTCCAAGGAATTTCCGCATCTTCACATAGATATCAGATTTTTGCTTATATTTGATTCTGCTCTAATAAGTACATTGATAAAAGTAAATATTACTTTTTTTGTCAAATAAGTGGTAATTTTATTAATGACTGTGCCATGTGTGGTCTTCCCTGGTGGTTCAGATGGTAAAGAATCCACTTACAATGCAGGAAACCCTGGTTCAGTTTCACCCAGATCAGGAAGATCCCCTGGGGAGGGCATGGCAACCCATTCCAGGATTCTTTCCTGGAGAAGCCCCATGGACAGAGGAGCCTAGTGGCCACAGTCTATAGGATCACAAAGAGTCGGACACAACTGAGCAACTAAGCACAGCACAATACATGCCATGTGTACGTTTCATAGATAATGACAGAATACCCCAAGGAACAGTAAACCAAGACTGAAAACAGAAAACCTTCAATGGAAATGAACATGAAAGCAAAGTAAAAAGACTATCAATGAACCTGAAGTAGTAGTGATGAGTAAAAAAAAAAAAAAAAAAAAACCNTAATGACAGAATACCCCAAGGAACAGTAAACCAAGACTGAAAACAGAAAACCTTCAATGGAAATGAACATGAAAGCAAAGTAAAAAGACTATCAATGAACCTGAAGTAGTAGTGATGAAAAAAAAAAAAAAAAAAAAAAAGCCCATGAAAAATGTCACCAATAACAAATGATGCCATTAAAGGCAACACGATCAAAGAGAAAGTGAAAGAGGGGATTAAAAAGGCAAAAACAATCCAAAGGGAGAAAATATGGCACAGAAGGTAAATGAAGCTCACATCAAGAGACTGGGCATGTCCAAAAACAACTGGAAATGGGAGAGTGATAAAAGGCAGTAAGGTAACCTTGGAATTTGCATTAAAATTAGTTACCATAAAAGGAAAGAATTTTAACAGGGAAAAGTAGCCCAAAGGAAAGGAACAGACAACAGAAGCTCCAAAGACATGTGATGCAGACAATGTGCCCATAAACAAAGGCAACCAGCACAACACATGAAAAGGGAAAGCCAGGGCACGGGCAAAGAGGAGGAAAAGCAGGACTGGCTATAAAAGGGGCACCAGGATAAGAGCGATGATGAGGTAAATGGGAGGAAGACGGAGTTGGAAAGAGATTAAGGGAATTGATGAGAGAGAAAGTATTTATCAAGAATACAAAGAAAAATATCTGAGTGAATGAATTTCTTTCTCTTTCTACACACACACACACACACACACACACACACACACACACACACACACTTGAATATTCCATTTAAGCTACATTATGAATCATCACCAGATACCTTGCTAAGGAAAATCCTACAGCCAGAGGAGCCTGGTGGGCTACAGTCCATGGGGGTGCAAAGAGTCAGACATAACTGATGGGACTCAGCACACACTCACCTTTTTAAGAGGGCTTCCCAGTTGGTGCTAGTGGTAAAGAACCCGCCTGCCAATGCAGAAGATGTAAAAAACATGAGTTCCATCCCTGGGTTGGGAAGGTCCCCTGGAGGAGGACACAGCAACCCACCCCAGTATTCTTGTTTGGAGAATCCCCATGGACAGAAAATCCTGGCAGGCTACAGTCCACAGGGTCACAAAGAGTCAGATATGACTGAAACGATTCAGCACACATGCACACACCTTGCTAAGATAGACCAATCATCTCTCTATAGTTAAGTCAAGTTCCATTGTGGTACGTTAAATTTGGAAAATAATTCCAACTCCCCAAACAAAGTTAATGCTATAAATGAATGAAATTTGCCCATCAATTATCAGAACAAGTCTACAATTATTACTTTGTTTTTTTCAGCATGGGTTTCTATAGAAATGTTGAAACACAAAGAATGTCTAGAGAAATGTGTGATGGAGTTGTTTATGTCTTTATGATATAGAATGAATGTCTTTTTTTGCTTACTACTCTATCACAGTGTTCTAGACAGACTAACTGAACATTTATACTTTAATATTTACTTAGACCCTCTATTAGATGCATGCATGCATGGTAAGCTGTTTCAGTCATGTCCAACTCTTTGTGACACTATGGTTGATTGTAGCCTTCTAGGCTCCTCTGTCCATGAGATTCTCCAGACAGGAATACAGGAGTGGGTTGTCATCCCCTCCTCCAGGAGATCTTCCCAATCCAGGGATCAAACCCATGTCTCTTACATCTCCTGTGTTGGCAGGCAGGTTCTACCACTAGCCCCACCTGGGAAGTCCCCCTATTAAATAACATACATACAAACATCAACAAACAGAAGTATAACATGCCTTAGTCATGAACTTAATAGTATTGGTGAAGGTGTGGAGAAATAGGCATTTGTACACACTGCTGGCAGAAAACAATTGATACATATTATACAAATTCATTATGGAGGACAATTTAGTAATATGAATTATTGTTCAATATATCAATCTCCCTTTCAGAAATTTATGCATAAAATAATCAGTTAAGTGAAGAGACACATGTAATGGATATTCATTATAGGATAATATATTAGCAATTTAATTGAAATAGTCTAAATTTCAATCAAAGTAGATAAGTTCAATCAATCATGTTATCTTTATAATTGGAATAGTATGCAGCCTTTCAAAGTGATGGAACTGAAGCAAAGTAATTGCCATAGAGTGATTTCTGTGATAATATACTGGTAGAGGAATGCATGTAACAAAATAGTTGTCTAAAATACCAACTTTTTTGTAATTAAAGAGAATATGCTGTATCTGTATGTAAAGGAAATATCTGGATAGCAAGATACCCATGCTAACAGTAAACTTTTAAGTATTTCCTGACCTATTAAAAATGGTTGTCATACTTTTATAATCAGAAAAAATATTTTTGTCATGTGTACTTTATAAAATAAGAAAGTTATTATAGATTTGGTTTGTTTTGAGAGAGGGAAGTAAATTACTTGAAGAGTGATACAGGACATATTAGATCAATTCTAAAATAAAAATCTAGGAACATGTGTTTTTAACTTTATAATGAGGGATATGAGTTGGAATTAGAGTAGAACACATTCTGAAATCAATAATGAGACCATATTCTCAGTGATTTATACAAAGCCATGCTTTATAGAATGTAGTAAGGATGAACTGGGTACACATGGATACTATTTTAACTGTGTTTCAATAAATGCTTAGAAATAAGACTGGAAAAACTCTGTCAGAACCTATTAGTGGCTTCACTAATGCAAATGTTGAAAACTTATTCCAGATGTTAGGACAGGTTGAATGAATTACCAAAATCCCTTACCCAAATTGTTGAGATATTTACTTTTGAATTCCAGTGTCCATCATCCTACTTTAGCCCATGTTCTAACTGCTATTATCTTTTCTAACTTTTCAAATTACAATTCATTTTTAAAATTAAAATATTTTGAAAATAATATTTGGTTATATCAAAATATATACATATAAGGATATAACTTACATTCAGTGAACTTGTAATTTGTAAATGATCTCTGAGATCATGACTGTCATATTCTCTCTTACACTTTAAAAGATTCTGAATCATTTAGTTGAAGTTACAGGCAAAGTAAAGGAAATGTTCTCAAGCATTTATGAAACATTTATTTTGAATTTGACTAAAATGATCCTTGTTAAATTATAAAATGATCTCTTCCTTCATTAAGAATGTCCTATAAGTTTTTATTTCAATTTTCAAAAATGGAGACTTTTATCTCAACTATATGAAAAGAGAGTGCAGATTATTTTAGAATCTATAGACAGTAGCACAGTGGAAGCATTTATGGTTTTCCTGCTTTTTATAAAGAATTATTTTTATTATTCATACAGTTGAAGAAATATTATGATCTTTCCTTTCGGTTCAGTCACTCAGTCGTGTCCGAGTCTTTGCAACCCCATGAATTGCAGCACGCCAGGCCTCCCTGTCCATCACCAGTTCCCGGAGTTCACTCAGACTCGCATTTATCGAGTCAGTGATGCCATCCAGTTATTTCACCCTCTTGTCATCCCTTTCTCCTCCTGCTCCCAATCCCTCCCAGGATCAGACTCTTTTCCAATGAGTCAACTTTTCACATGAGGTGGCCAGAGTACTGGAGTTTCAGCTTCAGCATCATTCCCTCCAGAGAAATCCCAGGGCTGATCTCCTTCAGAATGAACTGGTTGGATCTCCTTGCAGTCCAAGGGACTTTCAAGAGTCTTCTCCAACACCACAGTTCAAAAGCATCAATTCTTCAGTGCTCAGCTTTCCTCACAGTCCAACTCTCACATCCATACATGACCACTGGAAAAACCATAGCCTTGACTAGACAGACTTTTGTTGGAAAAGTAATGTCTCTGTTTTTCAATATGCTATCTAGGTTGGTAATAACTTTTCTTCCAAGGAGTAAGCATCTTTTAATTTCATGGCTGCAATCACCATCTGCAGTGATTTTGAGTAGGTATAAATAAATATTGAATGTCTAAGCACCAAAAAGAATTGACTGCAGGCTATATGAACCTTGGAAAATTCGGATCTATATGGTAGTAAAAATATTAGAGATTATTTAACACATTGGAAGAAAATGAAAATGTCAGAAGTAGACAATAAGGTCAAATTATTAAGACAAATAAGGAGATAATGAGAGAAACAAGAAATAACATGAGCATGCCATGACATGCTCAGTCACTTCATTCGTGTCCGAATGTTTGTGACCCAGTGGAGTGTAGCCTACCAGGCTCCTCTGTCCATGGGATTTTTTCAGGCAAGAATACTGGAATGTATTGTCATGCCCTCCTCCAGGGGACCTGCCTGACCTAGGGATCAAACTCACTTCTCCTGCATCTCCTGCATTAGCAGTAAGGAGCTACTCATGAGCCACTGAGGAAGCCCAATATGAGTACAAGAGCTTCTAATTCTAACTGAACAAAATTTAAAAAGCCTTTCTTTACTTCATTTATTAAGAGCTAAGGACCTAAGACCAAATCCAGTCTAAGTTAATATATTTCCCCTTTGTTCTCTTTAAACAGGACCAACCTTATAAATGAGTCTTCTTTCTTATCTTTGATCATTAATCGTTGACATTTCATTATTTAACAGGGAAGATCTATGTAGTTTTTATCTTAATCTGTTCTTGGAGAGGAAAGGCACAAACAACATTCTTGATGTCAAGATGTCAAGTTATACATAGCTTCCTCAGTTTTCAATGTTAACTTTTGAACATGGGATACACTGAGACACTGAGTGTTCATAGACACAATATAAGTCAAGGGCTCAAGGTCTGAACTGGGATCTTGGTCATACTGTTTTCTCTGTGCATATGTGTATATATGGATGTGTATGGGTGTCTATGTTGGTATGGTTTTCTGTGATTTGAGTTGCCATGCCATGAAAGTGGATGTCCCAAGGAGAAAGTTATATGTTGAAATGATAAACAGCTTTTTCGTTCTTCATGACATTATTAGTCTTGTTTAAAATATCCTTTTATCTGAGTCTGAATTGTTTATGGTATCGCACCATATTACTGGCATTCATTAATATAAACAAACTCTCATACAATTCTGACTCTGTCATTTCTACATCATCCTAGATCTCCAAGATCACCATGGAAAAACCCTGGTATTCCTAGAATGCTATTCAAACTGTATAACTACTCTGAAGAGAGGTATTAGCATTTATTCTTGTCTTCAGCAAAGTGAGGATTAAAGGGATTAAGTTCTTGCCTGAAGTGTTAAGTGGCAGAACCAGGATGGGTGATAACAAAAATGGTAACAGTTTGTGAGTATTCTCCTAAGTAGTTAACCAAACCAGAATAAAGTAATCTATGCACCGTTTATAGCCAATGTGAATAAAAAACCTATGATCTAGATTTCTTAATTCAAATTAAATCAAAATCATAGAGAACTAAACCTACAGGGTCAGTAGAAATCACCTGCTAAAGCCACTTTTTCATTTTACAGATTATGAAGTTGCAATCCAAAAATCTTAAGTCACTCTTTAAGAGGTGATTTCCGTGGCCAAAGAGTGGCAAAGATGAGAGCTTAAGTCAGATTCTCTGCTTTTAGGTCACTGTCCATTTCATAATGCCAATTTGCTTTTTTAAGCCAAAGCGATGTAATTCTTAGTCTTCCAGCAGGTGGAGTTAGGTCACTTAATCTCCACAAGTCACAAATAAAATGCTGAGAGGATACAGATGAAGTGTATAGCAGCCAGCTGGCCTACACAGATAGAAATGTCAGTGTTTCTATATCAGGAAAGCTTAAATTGTCCATTTCTTCTTTCTTATACTGATTGAAAATCTATGATAACATTGACCATTAGCACTAAAAAACATTTATTGAAAGCTCTCTAAATCAGCCCATATCTGGCAACTCTGTTAGAGAACAGAGAAAGAGGGGGTTTCTTGTCTCTTATAATTCCACAATTCTTCCTTCTTTTACTTTTTCTTTCTTTTTTTTTTTTTTTTTTTGAGAATCTACTATGTATCTGCTTAGATAATAACGTCACTGTAGATCCATAGAACCAGCAATATATAAATATAAATGCTCATACTAGCTCATAAGACAGGAACAAACTCAAACTTGGCATTCGTTCCCTGTCACAAATCAATGCATATCTTCCCAAAGCAGCCTAGAGCTACAATGACCAATCAATACAAATGCCATTGATGTAAAACGTGTGTGCCAGGGTGAGACTGAGGAGTGTGCTCATGGTGCTGTTGGTGGTGGCAGTGAGATATTTGAAAACAAGGAATATACTGGGACCTATGTGCATTATGGAGTAGATGCCATACACACTCCCGGTCAAGAGTCATGGGTCAAATTATAAATAACTCTTAGTTAAAAAATAATGTCTCACCGGTTTTTCTTAAAAAGCAAATAACAAAATCCTCATGGGTTAAAGATTCTAATTACTGCCTCTGCTCATCTTGAGGTTATTGTACAGGAGGATGTGTAAAATATGCTCATGAGACCTAAGAAGTCATCTGGTATAGGCCTGGAGAGAAAGGAAAGAAAGGGATTTAATTATAGAAGACAGAAAATCTCTGTTTTATTGCTTCTAGCTACTTTCTTAGCAGATGCTTTGTACATCATAATGTTTTTTTCCTGTTTTTCCCACTGGGGAGGGCAGAAAAAAAGTTAATGTATCATCCTCCCATCAGCCATATTAAATCAAATCCTTTTATTTTAACTTCTATTCCTCAAATGTGTGGAGCTTGGGGTTAGATATATAATAGAAAGGCAGTGAAGAGGGAAGGAATAATTACTGCATTACACAAAATTTTCCCCATGCATATATATCTTTTTATATACATAAGATATGTTATGTATGTTTGGCACAAAATCTATTTTTCAAATATCATTCATTCTTCAGTCTGAAGCATTGCATTTACCTAGTGGGGATCCATGATTCTCCCAGACTGGTTAGACTAGAAGTTGGTTTTTCAAAACCTAGAACCTTTGGCAGGGTTTGCAGAGAAGGGACAAAGTTCAAATACCAGTACTTTAAGGGACAGAAGAAATGAATGATTGTGTTCTTTTCTGTCTTAGTCATTATATATGGGTAACCTTTATGCATAGCAGTTTAATATTTATAGCAATTCAAATAAAGAAAGAAAACAGTGAACATACAGAGTTGAACAGAAACAGGAGAGGCATTAAGTTTGTTTCAATGGTTTAAATAGTATTTAAGCAAGAGTTGCCAATAAATATTCTTGTCAGTACATTCTTCTGAAACCCTCTTGGCACACATTTTCCCTTTTCTCTTCCTGTTTTCTCCTATCAAATTGCTTCTTTTTATCTTATCAAAGCAACTATTCCCTAGAGCCTTTTCTTTCTTCCATTGCGCCTTTGATGGTGAGAATTTTTTTTCCCAAGAGACTTTCTTAAGCCTTATTTAATTCACCTTCTAGGTACATGATGTACGTTCTACCTTTAGCTGGTTTTATAATACTTTTAGCTATGAATAGCCATATTCAATAAACTGTATCTAGCAAGCAAACAGATTAACTAAATGTCCTGCAAAGGACACTAAAGGACATTCAAATGCATTCTTTAGCAACACTAGAATGAAAATGAAAAATGAATTGTTCCATTCCAAGCAAGATTATGAACTTAATCAAATGAAATTTGATACATTCTGTATCCAATGGAAGACTCTGGGATTTGAAACTGCATATTTAACATTCAGTTCAGTAGCTCAGTCATGTCTGACTCTTTGCGACTCTATAAATTGCAGCACGTCAGGCCTCCCTGTCCACCAACTCCCAGAGTTCACTCAAACTCATGTACATCGAGTTGGTGATGCCATCCAGCCATCTCATCCTCTGTCGTCCCCTTCTCCTCCTGCTCCCAACCCAGGATCATAGTCTTTTCTAATGGGTCAACTCTTCACATGAGGTGGCCAAAGTATTGGAGTTTCAGCTTTAGCATCAGTCCTTCCAAGGAACACCCAGGACTGATCTTTAGAATGGACTGATTGGATCTCCCTGCAGTCTAAGGGACTCTCAAGAGTTTTCTCCAACACCACAGTTCAAAAGCATCAATTCTTCAGCACTCAGCTTTCTTCACAGTCCAACTCTCACATCCATACATGACTGCTGGAAAAACCATAACCTTGACTAGATGGACCTTTGTTGGCAAAGCAATAATGTTAACCTTCATTTAATAAAAATCAGCCAGTATGGAAAATGGGAAGTAGGGGTGGCATTTTACATAATTTCATTTGTTGTGTTAGAGGGCAATGTTTTCAATCAACAGGTGTGGTCTTGGTCTGTTCTTACAAGAACTTCTGGCTGCTGTCCAGGTTACTCACAAGTTGCACCTGTCAGACACCAAAGCCTTCCATCTACCTCTCAGAGAAAGAGTAAGAATATTTTGGCTCTTTTATGAGTTTCAATTTTCAAGTGTTTGTTTTATCCACAAAGAGGCCCAGACTTCTTTCAGAGAACAAACTCATTAACTAGTTTCAGAACTTGCAAAACCTGCTATTGGGTCTGGAACACACACAGCTTACCTATCAGCTTCCACCCCCTCCATACACCCACCCACTTTCAACCTGTTTCAATCCTCTCATGGAGATTTGGCAGCAACTTGCTTTATATATTGCTGTACTTCAAACAGAGCAGAACAACAAACAAAGAATCTCTTTTTCCATACATAACTGTCAATGAGGAAAGTCATTTTCCTAATAGACACACCCCAAAACTATGGGTAAAGTAGGTAGAATAAGGAGAACAGATTACTGCTGGAAATCCTACACTCCCTGCTACACTTAAACTTTTCCATCTCTTGCTGAGTAACTTCTATTCTTATCAAAGCCTTTCTTTGGTCACTTTTCCCATGGCATTTCAAAGAAGCCATGATCAGACATCAAAGAAGAAATGCTATAAGTTATAAAGAATAAAAGGGACAATTTAAGATGCATTTCTATGAGTAAAAATTCTTAACTTTGCCTCTAATGTATAATCTCAAATAAATCATCCAGAATTTCACAAAGAACAGATGCCCAACATATTTTGTAGCCCATTTTCCAATGCCAAACTGATCAAGAGGAGTGGGATTCGTTCTTAGAGCCCTTGGAGTCGATCAGTACATTTTTTTTTTTTTCCTTCTGGTGATCCTATCCTATAAAAATTCTCTACCCTCTGACAAGTGTTCTGAATTCAACTGGATAGCAGCTTCAGGCAAGTTCATCTATCATAGACACTGAAAGACATTTTTGGGTCTGATCATCAGTAAAATATGATGGAACCATGTTAAGTTTTCTAGCTTTTGCCTTCAAGTCCCTACTTTTGGTCACACTCTAATTTGAGAAGGTGAATAATTTAGCAAGATTTAAGTCTACCATTTTTTAGTTTTGAATGGGTCAGATAACAAGCCAAGCAATTATCTCCCCAGCAAGAAAACTCAGTCATTATAACCAAGCACTCTAAAGAATTTATTTAGATAAGATCTTTCATCTGGAGAAGGAAAAGTCCCAAGAATTTTCTAGATGATGTCAGACTTTGTATTTCTATATAGTATTAAATGAGTGGAAAGCCATAATTAACATTATTACTGGTCATGAAATTGATCTGTGTCACCTACACTGATTTTGGAATCATAGTACACAAATGACCTTTATGTTGGAGATTTAAATACAACATATTCTTTGAATTAAAAATAAGACTTTCATTAAATTCCAGGCACAGAAACCTTTTCCATGCACTGTTTGGGCACTTAAAGTTCATGAGGTCATTTCAGACAATAGAAAGTCTTTCTTTTCTGAACAGAAATAGTTTTGTAAAAGTCAAATGACACATATCAAAAGCAAAAGGTATCTGTATCTTTGAAAATGTCAAAGAAAATCTGGTTAATCATTTCTTCTGATGTTTGAGAGGGGAGATCTTATCAGGGCCATTAAGAAATGGTTTCAAGAAATTAAAATATATTCATTTAGTTAAAGAATGATTCTGTACTTATTAAATATTAATTACAAAGTTAAACTGAGTGCATTTTTATAATTAAAGTTTCATGATCAGTGTGGGGAAACATGAAGGATGAGAAGGAACCTCAGTATGAAGAAAGACAGAGAGCTCCGGAGAGAAAAAAGTAAAACTGGGAGAGGTGAATGGAGAAAGAAGCTAACAAAAGCATACACAGCAACACCTGATATATACTCCATCACAATTTTAAAATCAGAAACTTCTACACTTTTCTATGTGCTACTGCACTTATTTTAAAAATATGGCTTAATTTTCTAAACATAGTTCTCTACTTATCAATAAGAGAAAAATACAGTTATGATCACACATCGTCTAGGTACATTATTTTACTCTGCTTCACTTGATAAATTAGCAACAGAATGAGAATTTTACTATGGTTTTAAAATATTGATGATAATATTTTCCTTTTCAAGAGCATAGAAAGTTTTTATCTGGTTCTCCAAACATAAAAAATATAACATCAGATAACAAGGGTCATTCATAGATTAAGAAAACACCTCAATATTATAGATTATCTTTATAATTGTAATTACCGATTATCACTTTTCTTTTCATATCCGAGCCTGTTAGGTCATGCTCATTTGTGTAGGTGAATTATAATGTATAACCTCTTCCCATCCAACATTCTCTTCTGGCTCAGAGAGCCCTTGCTTCTCTAGTGGCTCAATATCTTATTTGTCTCATCTTAGGAAAGGCTGTCAAGTCAGAACCCTCGAGCCACAAAATGTAGAGATTTTTCTGAACTCTGAATATTTCAGGACAGTAATTCTTTCAGTAAAGACAGAAAGAAAAGGAGGTTTTTCTTCTCTATTTCTGTTTTTCTTTGGTGTTGATCAAAAAAAAAAAGAGCTGTGAATCTAGAAATGCCTTGTTAGACTGGATGGATGATGAAGACTTTTCTATTGTCTTTGGTTATAAGAATTTGGAGTTCCAAGTCTATGGGAGCAATATTATCATGATCATAATATTTTACACTAACAATGCTGCTGCTGCTGCTAAGTCACGTCAGTCGTGTCCGCTCTGCGACCCCATAGATGGAAGCCCACCAGGCTCCCCTGTCCCTGGGATTCTCCAGGCAAGAACACTGGAGTGGGTTGCCATTTCCTTCTCCAATGCATGAAAGAGAAAAGTGAAAGTGAAGTTGCTCAGTCGTGTCCGACTCTTAGCGACCCCATGGACTGCAGCCTACCAGGCTCCTCCATCCATGGGATTTCCCAGGCAAGAGTACTGGACAGTACATAAACACATAACAAAATACAACACATATTGATATTTTATATCTAAAAGTTTCTGATTGAATTTGTGTAAAAGCATTTGATGGCAAATTCACCAACTTATTGATAAATAGCTCATCTCTCATAGTGAAGTAGTCTCTTTATTTTAATATATAATAGAAAAATATTACAAAAAGAAAAAAAATTGGGGAAAAAACTGAGTTCTTCTTGGAACTAATTTTAATCTTCTTGGATTACTTGCCATTTGTAAAATTATACTAAGATATATGTATTAGTAATTGGGGCCCCAAGATACATAAACTCAGCTTTTATGTTCTCTTGTACCCAAGGAACCATGTATTCACCTTATACTAAATCTTTTTGCTGAGTTAACCACTTGGACTTTTAGCCAAGATATGCAGTATGATGATACTTCCAGTTAGGAGACCAAACTATCAAAAATGATAGAATGCTACCCATTTATCTCCAAGAGAATAAAAGACAAAGTGCTGACCTGTGGTAACCTCTTAATAACCTCAGTTTGTTCTCTGTGTTTCTTTCATTCCAAGCATGACATAAATCCCTTCAAAGTGGGAAGCTCTTTGAAGGGAGAAGAGAGAGAACACAAACCTTTTTGGTTCCATACTTGCAATTTTCAATGAAACCTGTTGCCTTTTCACATAAGGGGAGTCCTGAAAACACTTAAAGCCACACAGTCTGGTCATTGCCAGCTGTCTCAAGTAGCCTTGTAGTTGTGCTTGAAGCCATCAGACCGGCTATTACCTTTTTCTTATTCACTGCTGTATACATTCATAATGGCCAGGGCAGTGATCAATTGAACAAAATATGGCTCATTATCCACGTAATTTACTCTTTTTCTTCAGTTATATCAGTAAATTAAAAGATTATTAGTGTTCCATTGCTGTTTAGTAGCTAAGCTGTGTCTGATTCTTTGCAATGTTCCATTAGATTAAAATTAATATGTAAGTAACACAGTGAATTTAGACAGATGATAGATGGATAGATAGATGGAAAGATAAGCTTAGGTAGATATATTGCATTAATTTGCACAAGTACTCAATCATCAGGCTCTGCTAAATGATAGAGATACAAGAAAAAAATGACAATGAAGATGACTCTTTGAGAACTTCAAGTCAACTCAATGAATGATATTTTTGAACCCTTTGTGTGCCTGTTAAGTCTCTTCAGTCATGTCTGACTCTTTGCTATCCTATGGACTGTAGCCCACCAGGCTCCTCTGGCTATGGGATTCTCCAGGCAAGAATACTGGAGTTGGTTGCTATTTCCTACTACAGGGGATCTTCCCAACCCAGGGATCAAACCCACATGTCTTATGTGTCACATTGGCAGGCAGGTGTTTTACCACTAGCACCAGCTGGGAAGACCATTTGCACCCTTTAAGAAAGTGTAATTGTATCACTGTCAATACAGATATCTCCTCAGACCTTCACATCACAGAAGAACAGAAGTCAAATCAAATTTACATCAAATTTCCTTGATTTTTATTTTCTGTAGAAATATTCTTCCAGTGAGACTTTCTTTCTTTCTTTCTTTCTTTCTTTTGATAATTTGGCAAAGTTCTAAAATCTATAAACATTGAAACAGCAGGTCTCTGGCAAAAATGTTGAATCATCTAAGGCTTTATTTGCTGCTTCTTCAGCCAGTTCCTCCCTTTCTGTATTTCACTTGTTCCTACTGCCATCTTCTTGAATACCAGAACTCCCCTTGTTTTAAATTTTTATACCCCTACTTATCATTTGCTACCCTAAGACAGAAAAACTGTATGTTTGGCCTGTTCTAAAACCATGTGTTATAAGAAGTAAATCCCTGGTTATATTAAGTAGTAAAGAAGCTGGAGTCATTTGTCTATTTCCTTACCTGTAGGTATTGTTACAATTAATAAAATATTTTACTTTGGAAACCTTCTAATACCCCAATTTGGTTCCCTTTACCAAATGACCTTATTAATTGTCTAATAAAAATTGAAGGAAATAAAGAACAAACCATAAGCAGGAAGCATAAAATTCCATAATAACTTTTTTGTTTTTTCTGTTATAATGTTTAGAATGCTGTAGATATGCTTGGTAAGTGAAGGGTAAAGAGATCAAAGAATATTACATTTGAGTAATTCCACTAATTGGTCACCTTTTGAGAATAGTGTTTGATGCTCTTCTTGGTACTCCTCTAGGTGGTTCTCCTAGACTTGGACAAAGAGTGAGAGAAGTAGGATGTCATGGATTTACTCTGAGATCTGAAACCTATGTTCAGAGAAAGGTGGTACCTTGAAACAAAATGAGTGGATTTGATCTTTAACTATGGAAAGCAGGAAATCAAAACATATATTAAATTTACCACTAACAAAAGTGACCACAATAATCATCCACGAGAAAGAGGGCCAGTTAAACCAAATACAGAAACAAAATTATAAGGAAGGGGCTGTGAACTTCAGAAGAATCTATGCAAACTTGTTTTTATTTTGTCTTTATATTTGTCTAATCTTTGAAAATTTACCTTTCTTAACCTCTAGTTTAACTAGCAGGAACCTAACAATACTAACTATTCATTGTAAGGTTACTTCCTGCTACTTGTGTTTGGACTACATATCTTAGATCTCAGTGCTGAGTACTCACTGTTAACGACTTTTGTTGAAAGTATGGGCTTTGATGTTAGTCAAGGATCTTAGAGATTTGTTTCTCCACATACTGTGAAACCTAAGCTATTTAGTTAACCTTTTGAAATCTCGGTTTCATCCCAATGAATAAAAATAGCACCTGCCTCACAGAATCTAGTAAGGAATACATCAAATTAATCACTCATTCTTATATTTAATAAATATTTATTGAATGCAGATGTTATATGAGACACTGTTTTAAGCCCAGTGAGCAAAACAAGATCCTCACCTTTTTAGTATTTACACTTTATTAGGTAGAAAATGCTGGAGAAGGCAATGGCACCCCACTCCAGTACTNTCCCAATGAATAAAAATAGCACCTGCCTCACAGAATCTAGTAAGGAATACATCAAATTAATCACTCATTCTTATATTTAATAAATATTTATTGAATGCAGATGTTATATGAGACACTGTTTTAAGCCCAGTGAGCAAAACAAGATCCTCACCTTTTTAGTATTTACACTTTATTAGGTAGAAAATGCTGGAGAAGGCAATGGCACCGCACTCCAGTACTCTTGCCTGGAAAATCCCACAGATAGAGGAGCCTGGTGGGCTACAGTCCATGGGGTCCCTACGAGTCCGATGACTGAGCGACTTCACTTTCACTTTTCACTTTCATGCATTGGAGAAGGAAATGGCGACCCACTCCAGTGTTCTTGCCTGGAGAATCCCAGGGACGGGGGAGCCTGGTGGGCTGCCGTCTGTAGGGCTGCAGAGTCGGACACAACTGAAGTGATTTAGCAGCAGCAGCAGGTAGAAAATGCAGCAATACAGCAATAAAGATAAAAAAAAAAACATAATAAACATAATATCAGTTCATAAGAGATAAATATTTGAATGCAAGCAGTACATTTAAGTGCAATACCAGGAAATGTTCTTAAGCAAGTAGGAAAATGAGACTACAAAGGAAAAACAGCCAGTAGTGTATGTTGTCAAATAAGTCACCACCTTGGATAACTAGAGCTTAATTCCTCTGGGAAAATATGGATATCATTGAAATAAAGTGTGTATCTCAAAAGCAATGCCACATAGGGAGCTCGAATATTTTTATATCGACTCCCTTCATTGTTTGGGGATGCTGAGGGTGGGGTGGGGGACTAGTTAATTTCTTTGGTAATTATGACTGCTTAAGACTCTTGAGAATCCCTTGGATTGCAAGGAGATCCAACCAGTCCATTCTGAAGGAGATCAACCCTGGGATTTCTTTGGAAGGAATGATGCTAAAGCTGAAACTCCAGTATTTTGGCCACCTCATGTGAAGAGTTGACTCACTGGAAAAGACTCTGATGCTGGGAGGGATTGGGGACAGGAGGAGAAGGGGACGACAGAGGATGAGAAGGCTGGATGGCATCACGGACTCGATGGACGTGAGTCTGAGTGAAGTCCGGGAGTTGGTGATGGACAGGGAGGACTGGCGTGCTGCAATTCATGGGGTCGCAAAGATTCGGACATGACTGAGCGACTGAACTGAACTGATGCCCATGGGCACTTCCTTGATGTGGCTCACACAGTAAAGAATCTGACTGAAATGCAGGAGACCCAGGTTCAATCCCTGGGTTGGGAAGATCCCTTGGAGAAGGGTATGGCAAACCACTCCAGTATTCTTGCCTGGAGAATCCCCATGGACAGAGGAGCCTGGTGAGCTACAGTCTGTGGGGTCGCAAAGAGTTTGACACGTCCGAGCGACTAAGCACAGTCACTTAGCACTGTGACTAAGCACATGGGCAGCACACATGCCCATGGGTGGGCTTCCTAGAAGGGTCAGAGATAAAGAATCTGCCTGCCAAACAGGAAATGGGGGGTTTGATCTCTGGGTCAAGAAGGTCCCCTGCAGAATGAAATAGCAACTCACTCTAGTATTCTTGCCTGGGAAATCCCATGGACAAAGAAGCCTAGCAGACTATAGTCGATGAGATCTCAGAAGAGTTGGACAAGACTTTGCGACTAAGCAACAACAAAATGCCCATGGCAATTCAAAGGGACGTAAAAAGGAAATCAAGAGAAATAGAGGATGCTATAGAAGTGTCAAGTGTTGTTTTGGATATAGAGAGAAAGGACTGTATAAGGACGTCACATTGAGCAGTAGCCTTAATAAAGAGGTAATTCAAGTTAGATCTTGGGAGGAATCAGGCAGGGAAAACTCTGTAGTTCTAAGGTCTTGGGGTGAGATTATGTTTAATATATCCTAGGTGGTGCTAATGGTAAAGAATTCACCTGTTAATGCAGAAGACACAAGAGAAATGGGTGCGATCCCTGGTCAGGAATATTCCCTGGAAGAGGGCATACCAACTTACTCTAGTATTCTTGCCTAGAGAATCCCATGAACAGAAGAGCCTGGCAGGCTACAGTCCATAGTGTCACAAAGAGTCAGACACAACTGAAGCTATTAAGCACACACACAGCATGTGGATATACTACAATAGTAGTGTATCCACTCATCAGTCATTGGGCATTTGGGTTGTTTCCACCTTTGGCTATCATAAATAATGCTGCTATGAGCATTTGTGTACATACTTTTGGATTCACTTATGTTCTTATTTCTCTTGGGTATGATACTAGGAGTACAATTTCTGGGTCATATAATTCTATTTTTGACCTTTGAGAAAATGTCCAACTCTTTTTCATTTATCATTCAGAACTGAGAAATTCTTAAAATGCAATAATACACAAGCACATAGTTCATTAACTATAAGAGCAATACTTTTACATTGTCCACATAGCCTCTGGAAAACTCCACTAAAAACAGAGAAAAAGCATGATTAAGAAAAATAGCACCTTAGTACAATTGTGAAAATAATATGTAAAGGGTGTGATGGATTTCTGACATGTGAAACACTGGGAGTGAAATATGACTGCAGTCAATTTAGAGGCAGAAATATACAATTGTAATACAATACTGTATAATTAACAGAAATGAGAAGAGCACATGATCCCTTAAACAATAAGAAGTCAGTGGATTGCAGGATAGGAAGATATGTAAATTTTGAATCTATTAGCAAAGGTATGTTATTTAAGTCATAGGAAAAAAATATTACCTAGAGAGTAAGTATATATTGAGAGGATAAGAAGTCCAAGGACTGAGCTTGTAACATTCTAATCTGGGGAAAGGATGAGGCTCTATATTCAGAGTTAAAAGCACTAACCACTGAGACTTGAGGAAAATCAGGTGAAGGTGGAGTCTTAAAAGTCAGTTTAACAAAGAGCTTCAAAGAGTTACAGCTGTGTTATATGTAATTGAAAATTTGAATATGAGAATTGATGATGAGGTTTTTTGCTACATAGAGATCATGAATAAACGGGTGGTTTCAACAGTGTGGTGATGAAACTTGACTGATGTGGTTTCCAGAGAAAATGAAGCTGGGTAGTGACTGGACACACCTTCTGTAAGTTTGCTAAAAAGGGAAACAGGTAAATGAAGTGTAACGTAGACAGGAAGTAGTTAGAGTTTTTTTTTATTTGTTCATTTGCTTTTTTTTTAGATTAAAGAGATTAATTCACTGTTTGGTAATGAAGGAAATAATAGAATATAGAACAATAATTGAATTAAATAAAACAAGGTTTTATTTATTTATTTTATTTGTTAAATAAAACCAGGTTTCCCTGGTGACAGATGGTAAAGAATCCGCCTGCAGTGTGGGAGACCCGGGTTCAATGCCTGGGCCATTTGGGTCCCCTGGGGAAGGGAATGGCTACCCACTCCAGTAGGTAGCCACTTGCCTGGATAATTCCATGGACAGGGGACAAGGAATAGTGACTGAAGCAAGTTGTTGAAAAATAAAAGAAGATAGGGTTCAGGACACAAATACAAAGGTTAATGTTAGTTTGGAAGAGGGACAGACAACTCCCTGTCATCCATAATAAAAATCAGGAAGAGGTAGTGTGTAGGCATAAATGGAAGGAATTCAGTAAATCTGATGGTTAATTCCAATTGCTTCCATTTTCTTGTTTTATTAATATAAGGAATAGCATCTTCAGTTATTAGTCAGAGGGGAAAGAATATGCTAAAAGTCTGAGGCAAGAGGTTATGCAAAATATTCAGGGAATGGGAGAATGAATGTACTCAGGAAATACAGTGGGTTTGCAATCAACCAAGCTAAACAGTTAAGCCCAAAGTCTGGCACATTACAAGGACTTAATATTTGTGAGCAGTTTATCATTACATTAACCCACATTTTTGCAGCCACTTCTTGTGTTTATCTCCTGTTCATATTAGACATCTATTCAACCACAGGCTTTTGTGGCTTGGCTTACACATGTCTTCAAAGTTGAATGGCCTTTTCTCTTTTTCATTCACCTGCTGAATCCTTACACTTTCTTCAAGTTTCAGTTCAAAATCCCTGTACAGTTAAATTCTGTTTCCTCTTAGAAACAATTAATTTTTATTTTATCTTCACTTTTTCTTTGAAGACAAAGTAAAATTCATTAATATACATTGCTTCATAACAATAGTTTGCTTAAAAACCAAAACTCTCCATAAATTATAAAATTGATTCAAAATTTCTGTCACTATATGCAAAGGTCCTACATAGTTAAGCCCTATGGTCTCTTTCTTTAGTATCATTCTCCAACTTTCTTACTGGTTATTTTTCTGTCCTCTGGACAGGCAACTCCTTCTTTCCTTAGGAATCATGTACTTGATGGCCCCTTTATTTAAGACATCCTCTGCCCAGGTCTTTGTGTATAACACTTTCTTTTATTCAGGTTTCATTTCAGATGACTCTTTTTAAAACTTTTCTTCAGATGCACTATCCCTGGCTATCCTATCAAAAGTTGCTTGATATGAAGTTATTCCTATTTTTTGACAATTATATTTGTTTATGGTCTATCTACTAATATGTAAGCTTCATAAGGGTAGACATTGTATCTATCTGGCTCACAGGCACACCCAAAGGGCACAGAGGAGTGCGTGGGTCAGAAAAAGTCTCAAGAAATGCTTCTTTTTAAACAATGGTGGTTTCATAAACAATTACTTAATTTGCTTTATATATCTATTGATACATACTATGAGCAAGTTTTTGCCAGTAGTAATGGATAATACTAAGCATGCTAAGCATACTAAATCTTTACTCCTTTACAGTAGGTAATCATTAGCACAGCCTCCAGCACACCAGCAGGCACTTCTAGACTGAAAACTTTTTTGAAGATACAATGAAATCTGGACTGCAAGCACTGCAAGCTTTTCTAAAAACAACTCTGTTTTCAATTTTATCTCAAGGTGATGCTAGTAGGGTAGCATTCTAGAAAAAAGCCTCAAATATCTTAGCAATTCAGACTTCTTTTTTCTTTTTTTTTTTTTCAGACTTCTTGACATAAGCCCTCTGATGGGGGATCATCTTCAGGGATGCTGAGCCCCCAAACAGGCTCCCTATTATTCTGAATCAGGGAACTAAAAGCATCTACTGACATCTTCCATCTATCACCTTCCAGGATCAGTGTCCACAGTTTTCTCACAGGAATTCCCAGGACAAGATTTAGAAACTGTTTCTGGTCTGACTCTCTCTCCTGTGTACTGTCAACACAATCATCTTAATGGATATAAACACAATCACACCTGGAAGCCAACAGGATCTGTCTCAACTCCTTTTCTGGCTCCAGGCCAAAAGAGCTCACAGGGCTGACCTCAGACTCTGTTCATAACCTGACTTCACCTTTTCTTCTTTGATTGTCTGAGGAAACGTCTATTTATCTGTAAACATATTTCATTTTCACAGCCTCATCATTTGGAACATCTGGCTGACTGTTACAAAATCCACAGTGTGAGTTACAAATGGGTATTTGGCTATAAGATTTTTCTTACCTTTCTCTCATCCCCTCTCCCTTCTTTTCAGTCCCTGCTATATAGTAGGATTATCAATAAACATTTATGACAGAGAGATGATCATGAGGGTCTTGCTTCTTGGTTTATAGTTAAAAGGGAAGAGAACTATAAACAGACAATAGTGAACAATATCATATTTTCTCTAATAGGAATATGAATACAGATTTAGGGAGGACTAACTGCCTTAAGAAAGGCTTGAGAGACAGGATTGCATTTGAGGTGGGTGTGAACATGGTATGGCTTTGACTCACTTTCCTAATTTATCAGACGGGTTCATGGAACTTCTCTGAAGGATTCTCAAACTTCAGCTGCAACTCAGAAAAACAGACTTCTTTCTGAGAATTTAAAACTGAGCTCTTAACACCTCTTTGTATGGAAATTAATAGGAATTCATTTCCCAGAAATATGGCCAATCTTTATGCAAATGATCAAAATCCTGAGGTGATGCCTTCCTCAGCTATTAATAGAAGTAAAAATGTCAATGTGACTTGAGCAAAGTCTCTTCCTGTGATGCATTACTTTGGAAAAGATAAGGGTCAGATTTTGAGATTGCGTGTATGCCATTCTGAGCAATTTGGAATGTCCCCTTTTATTTTTATTTGTTTAACATAAATTTATTTATTCTAATTGGAGGCTAATTACTTTACAATATTGTATTGGTTTTGCCATACATCAACATGAATCTGCCACAAGTGTACACGTGTTCCCCATCCTGAACCCCTCTTCCACAATCCTCCCCATACCATCCCTCTGGGTCATCCCAGTGAGTGCACTAGCCCTGAGCATCCTATATCATGCATCAAACCTGGACTGGCGATTCATCTCACATATGATGTTATACATGCTTCAGTGCCATTCTCCCAAATCATCCCTTCCTCACCTTCTCCCACAAAGTCCAAAAGACTGTTCTATACATCTATGTCTTTTGCTGTCTCGCATACTGGGTTATTGTTACCATCTTGCTAAATTCCATATATATGCATTAGTATACAGTATTGGTGTTTTCCTTTCTGGGTTACTTCACTCTATATAATAGGCTCCAATTTCATCCACTTCATTAGAACTGATTCAAATGTATTTCTTTTTAATGGCTGTGTAATACTTCGTTGTGTCACAACAGACAACACAGAAATACAAAGGAAAATAAGAGACTACTATCAGCAATTATATGCCAATAAAATGGACAACTTGGAAGAAATGGAGAAATTCTTAGAAAAGTACAACTTTCCAAAACTGAACCAGGAAGAAATAGAAAATCTTAACAGA
>SJYX01020108.1:313465-329859 GCA_006410675.1 Oreotragus oreotragus
TAAAAACCTATATATAGAAAACTATAAAACACTGTTGAAAGAAATCAAAGAGGACAATAATAGATGGAGAAATATACCATGTTCATGGATTGGAAAAATCAATACAGTGAAAATTAGTACACTGCCCAAAGCAATCTATAGATTCAGTGCAATCCCTATCAAACTAACAACGGTATTTTTCACAGAGCTAGAAGAAATAGGTTCACAGTTTGTATGGAAATACAAAAAAATCTCGAATAGTCAAAGCAATCTTGAGAAAGAAGAATGGAACTGGAGGAATCAACCTGCCTGACTTCAGGCTATACTACAAAGCTACAGTCATCAAGACAGTATGGTACTGGCACAAAGACAGAAATATAGGTCAATGGAATGAAATTAAAAGCCCAAAGAAAAATCCATACACCTATGGACACCATATCTTTGACAAAGGAATGTCCCCTTTAAAATTATGAAACTAAAGGAAATCTTTAATTAGTGTTTTTATTTTATTTCTCAGTTCCTTTGGTAATGGTAGCAAATGTCAAACTAGCCACTAATTGATAGTATCAGTCAGTAGATGTCTGGCACATAGTAGGAACCCAGTATGATTAATAAATAATCATGTAGTATGTATATATACCACACCTTTTAGCCAAATGTTTGTTTGGATCTTTGTCTTTTATTTCATAAATTTTGCTTTGCTAACTACTCTAAATCAATATATCTAAAACTCATTTATTTTAATATTTCCCAAAAAGATAACTAATGCAAATCTCATTTTCCAGGTTAGTAAACATTATGCAGTATTATTATTAATAATAAATATCTTTAAGGTATATTTCACAATATTCAAAATATTTTTATAGTCTTCATATAATTTTATCCTTATATTATCCTATAGAATTACTATTCCTATTTTACCAGGGAGGAAGCAGAGTTTAGAAGAAGTTAAGTCATAAACCAAGTCATACAACTAGTCAGTAACTACAAAGGCTAGAATCAAATACTCAACTCATAGAAATTTGCTGATTAACTCGACTTTATACTTTATCCAGAATCATTACAGTTTTAAGAGACTGAATTTGATAGAAAAATAAAAGAGCTTACCTTGCAAGATCACTTGGCCTTTAGAGAGGGGCTGGTCTAGGACAGTGAATCTCAAAATGATGGTGAGACAACAGAGGATAGAGAGACTTGAGAAAGAATCATCAGAATAGCTTGGATCAATCCCAGTCTTACACAGAGGAAAATCTCTGGATGAACCTCGGCATCTCTATTTTTACATTTTCTGGGTGATTCTGAATTCTGATGATCAGACATGTTTCAGATTCCCTAGGCTTGTTGATGTCTTTAATTACTTCAGTTCAGTTCAGTTCAGTCACTCAGTTGTGTCCAATTCTTTGTGACCCCATGAATCACAGCACGCCAGGCCTCCCTGTCCATCACCAACCCACGGAGTTAACTCAAACTCATGTCCATTGAGTCAGTGATACCATCCAGCCATCTCATCCTCTGTCGTCCCCTTTTCCTCCTGCCCTCAATCCCTCCCAGCATCAGAGTCTTTTCCAGTGAGTCAACTCTTTGCATGAGGTGGCCAAAGTACTGGAGCTTCAGCTTTAGCATCATTCCCTCCAAAGAACACCCAGGGCTGATCTCTTTCAGAATGGACTGATTGCATCTCCTTGCAGTCCAAGGGACTCTCAAGAGTCTTCTCCAACACCATAGTTCAAAAACATAACCTCAGAACGCTTTAATAAATTCTCTTTGGCCCATATTCAGTCCCACAATCTGTGAGACAAATGGGAAGTCATATGACATTTTCTGGGACAACAGCAGTTATTGTCAAATTCCACAGATATGCACTCTAATGGTAAGGCCCTATAACGTATAAAGGGAAAATAATCATGAGGTATTACCCCAAGGCATTTGCATGTGAGTCAGTTACCCTAGCAATCTGACCTGGTATCACATAAAAGAAGTGCTATACCACTGTGTAATAATGTAGTACTAAACATGTGCTTTGGCTGTAGAGACAATAGGGGCAAACAAATTATTTTTGCCAACTAGACCTGAGTCAACTCCTTCCCTCTGAATTGGCCCATATTATTAGTCTGTCCTGTCACCAAGCACCCTCTCCTCCCATAGGCGAGCTGGAATTTACAGCACAGAAAGGCTGCAGCTGGATCAGCAGATTGATCAAATATTTCACAGGTGGTCAGCATCTCTGGCAAAGGTTGGAATTTACCTCAAAGCCAAACACAAAAGCTAGCTCTGAGTCAGGTGCATTTTCTATGACTCCAACACCTGGATATTTATTCCTGCCTGAAAGGGAACAACAACTGAACCAACTTATATTCCAAGTCAAGTGTCTGTGACTATAGGAAACACATGGAAAAGTTGATAAACTTGATTACTAAGCAAAAACTACCTTCTTTCCCCCTAGTAAGCCATCACATAGAATATCATTGAAAATAAAACACTGATTTTGTGCATTAGCTAAATCTATCAGATATAACTCCCCACCTCCCCCGAGAAATCCATTCCATCAAGTGTGAGTAGACATATCATGAGAAAATCAGATGAGAGTTGGGTTTAGAGCCATAGTTCTCAGTGTTGTTTCTGGAATAGTAGATAGAATTGGCATCACCTGGGAACTGATGAGAGATGAAAATTAATTTCCAGCCCCACTCAGTGTTGTTCAAGCATTCACATCCTTCACGATCACCTGGATGGTTGACTAAAAGGCATTGCTGGACTTATCCCCGAGTTTCTGATTTAGTAGGTCTGGGCTGAGACCCTAGAATATGCATTTCTGATAAGTTCCCAAGAGGTGGTGAGGCTGCAGCCATCACCCAGGGTTTCAGAACAGTGGATGTCAGCCTTGGCTAGACATGAGATTTATTAGCAGAACTTTTATATTTCCTCATGTGTAGGTTGTTACAGACCAATTGTGATGGTTAATTTTATGTGTCATATTGACTGTGCTGTGGAGTGCTCAGACTAAAAGATATTTCTGGGTGTGTCTGTGAGGGTGTTTCTGGATGAGATTAGCATTTGCATAGGTGGACTCAGTAGATTACCCTCCCCAATGTGGATGAGCAAGGAAAGAGAGAATTCCTTCCCTTCTGGCCTGCTGTCTTGAGCTGGAACCTCAGCCCTCTTCTGCCCTTGAATGGAGATTTACATCCTTGGCTTCTCTGGTTTCCAAGTCTTTCTGCTCAGACTGGAATTAGTCTACTGGTTGTCTAGCTTGCAGATGGCAGATCATGAGACCTCCCAGTTTCCATAATCATGTAAGCCAATTCCTCATAATAAATCTACACACACACACACACACACACACACACACACACACACACACATTTTTGGCTCTGTTTCTCTGGAGAACTCTAACCAATATGCCAGTTAAATAAAATTTTCAGGATGGCAGGTGTTAGACTCAAGAATCAGTAATTTTTACATCCCCACTGGTGAGCTCAATGTATAGTCAAATTTGAGAACACCGAAGTATAAGAAAAAACACAATCATAAAAACGGAGGATAAAGAATATAAGATTTGATAAAGAGGAAGAAAATCCAGTATTTACCGAACCAGACATTATTTGACATATGATTTGTCTTTAAATGCAATTTTTGTCTTTTTGTTACATGGAGCTTCAAATTTAATAAAGATTAAACAAAACTCCTTGCAGTACCCCAGGCAGATATATCCACATGTTCACACACACATATACACGCACAACCTGCACATATACACACACAACCTGCACACAAACTCAGCCTAAAGAAAGGAAGCATAAATACCCACATTACAAAATGATATGATGCTAAAGGTGATTAAGCTTTTATAAAGGAAATAGATCTTTAAATGTAGAGCACGTGTTCTATTTTGTTCATTGTTGTGTGTCTCAGAACAGGATATGGTGCACAGCAATCTTTCAATAAACATTTTTTAAATAAATGAAGGATAAATCTGTCTGAGATGCATTAGATCTTTAGTAGATATTTCCAGGCCTTTTGTATGATGATTTAATGTTTTTGAAGGTGAGCTTTAGCTAACTGCATGCTCTCCTACCTTCAACTTAAGACATCAACAATGCTTGGAATGATTCTTTTGTTATTTTATTGCCTTTTGGAAATCTCCTTGCTTATAAGGAACAAAAAATACCCAAAAGGCTCATGATTCTCTTTCCTCTTTTTTCATCCTGGGAATTCATTTTTTATTTGCTTTTTCAGCCACTATCTGTAAAAACATATCAAACATTCATCATCTGCCATCTAACTCAAAGTTACGGGATTCAGTTTGCTAAAAGGGGCTCCTTAGGTTGCATTTTCCCTTTGCAACAAAAACCATCCCACTCCAAGCCTTAAACACAATGTTAACCTAACATGGCTATTTGAAAACTAAATGGATAGACTACAATAGAGGAACATACTGTTACCACCAGGTTCTCCCTTGAGTTAGGAATACACAATTAGAAAAATAATTCTCTAAAAGCAGCTACAGGCTTTCTCCCCACAATTTCCAGAAGCTGCTTTAAGCCTTAAACACAATGTTAACCTAACATGGCTATTTGAAAACTAAATGGATAGACTACAATAGAGGAACATACTGTTACCACCAGGTTCTCCCTTGAGTTAGGAATACACAATTAGAAAAATAATTCTCTAAAAGCAGCTACAGGCTTTCTCCCCACAATTTCCAGAAGCTGCTTTTATTATGGCACTTGCCTTTTGGTAATTTCAGTGGAACCTCACGTTGCCACTAATGTAAAAGGTTTGTCAGATTTTTCATTGTGAACTTCATTGTGTTGAGTGTTTAAACATTTCCAACTGTGTCAACCTAAAATTGTTTCCTGCAAGTTTCCACCTGGAATGCATTTTTCAAAACATCAAAAATGGTCAACAATTCCGTTTAGCATATTTCCCTTTGAAGTTCAAGAAACAACTAAAAATATAAATCTAAGCAACTTTATTTTGCTTGCCTCATCCACAAAGACACACAAACTCATGCATGCATGGATGACACAAATATATACTTTTTACCTAACTCTAAGTGAAAAAAAAGGGAGAATTTTGTTTTTTCCTGATAAAGAGGAAAACATTGCTTAAATATTTCAGGGATCTCAGTTGTTTCTCAGATCATGTGAACCATGGAAATATTTGCTTAGTGACAATAACATTTTTACTGAGAATGCAAGTTATGAAAAAGACCAATGAAATCTATTGCTATAAAAATTTATTAATGATTTCCTTTATAATATATTTTTTAACTGTTTGGTGTTTCATCAGAGACCTTCATAATAAGAAGTCTGACAGAAATCTATTCCTTTAGAATGCACACTATCCTTTCTTAGAATGTTACTTAATCACAGTTTACCCCAATCCTAACCTCTGTCTAGCCCCTCTTTACTTAGTATTGAGGCTCCTGTGCATGCATGCTCAGTAGCACAGTTGTGTCCAACTCTTTGGCATGCTATGGACTATTCCCCTCCAGGCTCCTCTGTCCATTGAATTTCCCAGCAAGAATACTGGAGTAGGTTACCATTTCCTTCTCCAGGATCTTCCTGACTCAGGGATTGAATCTGTATCTCCTGCATCTCCTGCATTGGCAAGCGGATTCTTTACCCTTGAGCCACTGAGGAAGCCCCACTGAGGTTCCTACCTCTACACAAACTTCATCTAAAAATATAAAAAATTGGAGTAATATGTTGTTGTGATATATTGAAATATTCTAAAGGCCAGAGAAATTATTTTCCTCAAAGTACTTAAATCTGATACTCTCAAAAGACAGTAAAGTGGAAGATCTATAAGATCATTTTCTGTTAATGTAATCCTAATATTATTTTCATGTGCAATAGCTTAAATTCAGCACTGATTCTTTTCTCTTAACTAGTTACTCCTTTGACATGGTATATTAAACATGTTATTTTATACTGTTATTTTAACACTTTCTGACCCTGAGGAAATTGTACTTCCCAGGACTTGCCTATATGAATGTCTTTCACGTGGGAAGCAATCAGTCTGAACCCATACCCCAGTCACATACTTAATTTGATGCTCACAGGGCTCCCACACTCAAGACCACTATCCCCTTACTCTGCTCACCTCAGGACTAGGTATCAGATAACTAGGGACATTCTCTATCCCTCAGAGTCGGCCAAAATTTTCAACTGCCTTGCCTTGCCTTCTAGAGAAAACCACAATAGAGGCTCTTCTTGCTCATGATTTTCCTCCACTCCTTCAGCCTCCTGACTGACCCTGGTTCTTCCCTATGAAACCCTGTCTTCTTGGGAACTGTGAATAACAAATTATCTTTTCAAGAACAATTGTCTCCAGGTCTGTTGGGTCACAATATTGAAATAGTAATAAAATCTATACTTTAGAACTCATGATATGAAAGAGGAAAGATGTTTTAGGGTCAGAAACATAATTAATTTTTAAGATCAAGTAATCTTGAATAGCCTTTTAGGTCAAGATATTCCCACTGGGGAAAAATGTTATATAGAGCAGATATAACCTGAGTCTTTGAGAAACTTATACTCAACTAAGATATGCAGATGAATAATAAGATAATTATAGTGTGGTGCTTATCATAAGCTTCAGTGTTAAAGAAAGTATTTCTTTCAAAACTTGTATTGGAGCCCAAAAAATAAAGTGTAGGAACTGGATATCACCAATATCTCTGAATATAACCTGTTTAGAGATGATCTCTAAATATCGGTTTATCATCAATGCTTCCCTGATAGCTCAGTTGGTAAAGAATCTGCCTGCAATGCAGGAGACCCTGGTTTGATTTCTGGGTCAGGAAGATCTGCTGGAGAAGGGATATGCTACCCACTTCAGTATTCTTGGGCTTTCCTTGTGGCTCAGCTGGTAAAGAATCTACCTGCAATGTGGGAGACCTGGGTTTGATCCCTGAGTTGGAAAGATCCCCTGAAGAAGGCAAAGGCTACTCACTCTAGTATTCTGGCCTGGAAAATTCCATGGACTGTATAGACCATGGGGTCATAAAAAGTTGGACACGACTGAGTGACTNATATGCTACCCACTTCAGTATTCTTGGGCTTTCCTTGTGGCTCAGCTGGTAAAGAATCTACCTGCAATGTGGGAGACCTGGGTTTGATCCCTGAGTTGGAAAGATCCCCTGAAGAAGGCAAAGGCTACTCACTCTAGTATTCTGGCCTGGAAAATTCCATGGACTGTATAGACCATGGGGTCATAAAAAGTTGGACACGACTGAGTGACTTTCACTTTCCTTATTTATAAGACTGGGATTAAAGTATTCTTTGTAGGATTTTTGTAAGGATCACTGTGGGGTGAGAGGTGGGGGGGGGGGGTTCATGTTTGGGAGTTCATGTACACCCATGATGGATTCGTGTCAATATATTGCAAAACCAATACAGTACTGTAAAGTAAAATAAAGTGAAGCCTGGCTTGGAAAAAAAATTAAATTAAATTAAAAAAAATAAAAATAAAGTTAATATAACATGATAGCCAGCTGTAGCTGTACCCACCAAGCCCACATTCATCTCTTACTGACTTCTTTTCTTACCCTCTACTTCTCTATATGCCTTATATGTAACACTAATCTAGCCAGAAAAGAACCAGCTTCCTCTGTGCTTTTCTCTGAGAATTTAATTTGGCTGATGCTATAGCTTCAGACTGGCTACCCTTGGGTTGAAGAACATGTGTTAAGTATTCTTTTAGCAGTCTGCCAAATCGATTGAACTGCATGTATTGGAACACTAGATTTCTATTTACCTAAAGTAAAACAGATCAACAAATCATCTCTAATCAACTTGATATGTGTGTAGCAAATACACTTAGAAACCTAACTAGATGACCAAAAGTGACAGCCAACATTTATGATCAAAAACAACCATTAGGGAAATTGGTAGGTAGCACATTCAGCTCATGCAGCACACTCCCTGTATTCATTGTGTGCACACAAACATTTTGCTGAATTTTTAGGAACCCCACTGAGCTGGAGAAAATGCCATTTTTAAAAGTTAGATAAACTATCCTCAAGGCAAGGTTTTTTTGGGGAAAAAATCAAGATAGTAACCCATAAGTATTTCAAATACACCTTGCTTGTAAAATATATATATATATAAAACAGTACCTTATAAGATTCATTAACAAATATGCACTGTCAGATGACAAGGACTATGCCAAGCCACTAGAAACTCAATGGTCCTTAGTGCCAGAGAAGTAAAAAGAACTGAAAAAGATAGCAATGGAAATGTAAAATTGCCATCATTATAAGGATAGTTAATAGGTTATAAGAGCTAGACAGAGAAGTCTGGAAAGATTTCTATAAGATAGGACATTGAACCAAAATATTAAGAGTAATTAGAATTTACATGGAAAAAGAGGTAACTGTGTTTTGGCACTTAAAAAAGACATGGCAGAAAGGCCACGATGTGTATAAGGTGCCTAAAGAAATTTGGTACAGTTTAAGTAGATTTAGTAAAGGAGAGCTCATTGTAAGATGAGACTTGAGGGATAGGGCCAGACCATCACCGCTTTGTTAGCCTCACTAAATTCTCTATCTTACAAGCGATGGGAAAATATTGACCAGACTTTAGCAAGCATGTGATTTAATCAGACTTGAGTTATTGAAAGAATCACTCTGGTTTGTGTGTAGATTTGATTTTTAAAAAAAAAAAGAAAAAGAAAGGACTTCCCTGGTGGCTCAGACGGTAAAGCGTCTGTCTACAATGCGGGAGACCCGGGTTTGATCCCTGGGTTGGGAAGATCCCCTGGAGAAGGAAATGGCAATCCACTCCAGTACTCTTGCCTGGAAAATCCCATGGACAGAGGATCCTGGTAGGCTACAGTCCATGGGGTCGCAAAGAGTCGGACACGACTGAGCGACGTCACTTTCACTTTGATTAAAAAGGAGAGCAAGAACAGGTGAACATACACTGATTAGGAAGCTGCTGTCCAGAATTTATGTGACAGGAGCCTGGACTAAGGTGGTAGCGGGAAAGTTAGATAAAGAAAGTGAAGTCGCTCAGTCGTGCTAGACTCTGCGACCCCATGGACTGTAGCCTACCAGGCTCCTTTGTCCATGGGATTTTCCAGGCAATAGTACTGAAGTGGATTGCCATGTCCTTCTCCAGGGAATCTTCCCGACCCAGGGATCGAACTTGGGTCTCCCACATTGTAGACAGACGGTTTACCATCTGAGCTACCAGAGAATTAAAGTTACAGAGAATGAACACAATTGACCGATATTTAGGAAGTAAAATTCGCGGTTTCTTTTAGTTTGGAGAAAGATAGGGAGAGAGAAATAATCTCATGGATGACTACAGGATGTCAGGCTTTTGTACCTGTATGACTTCACTGAAGTAGAAATTATATTATTTGGTATTGGCAATGTTATATATGACTCGATTTGTAGGGTGACACGGATTATGATTTCATTTTGAACGTGTTGACTTGATGGAGACTCGGATTTACTCCCAAAAAAAGATATCTAGGGGACATTTAGATCTCAGATGCTCAGAAGAAGAATCTGGTCTGGAGATGTAAATTTGTGTCATCTGTGCATAGGAGGTAACTGAAAAGTAAGTGCCAATATAGATATATATTGAGAGTATAGAGTAAGGAATGAAGTACAGCTAGAACCAGACCTTGAAGAACTCCAAAATTAGATGGCTACGGAGAAGGAAATGGCAGCCCACTCCAGTGTTCTTGCCTGGAGAATCCCAGGGATGGGGGAGCCTGGTGGGCTGCCGTCTATGGGGTCACACAGAGTCAGACATGACTGAAGCGACTTAGCAGCAGCAGCAGTAAAGGCAGCTAAAGAGGACAATGCCCCACAGGAAGAAAATCATTAGGACACTACTGCCTGGAAACCACTGAATGAGATGCCATTGCTTTTCAGGAGAGAATGCTCGAGAGGTTGAATGTTGCTGACTGAGTTCATGTCACTAGCCCACAGGTAGATTCTGTGAATCCTAACCTAGGCACCTTATACATACGACTTGGGCTTTATGAGTCCTGGAAGTGTATTACAATCTGAAAACTATAGGGTGTGCTAACTAGAGAAGGCAGCCAGGTTATAAACAGAAAACTATTTTTGAGTTTATTTTTTAAACCTTCTTTAGTTTCACAGCAAAATTGAGCAGAAGGTACACAGATTTCTCAATCCTCCCTGCCCTCAATATTTTTTAAATGGAAAAATTTGGGGAAATTTTCTAAAAAAAATACTGAAAAGAAAAAAATCAAACATAAAAGAATCTGAATCACCAAAGGTCTAGTAATTTGTTGAAGTTTCTTTTCTAAATAAGTAATTATATATTTATTTGATTTCATACTTGTTATTTTTTTTTCTAAGAATGGTTCCCCTCATCCCAATCATATGAGTTTCATGCTGAAACCTGATTCCATCTCTACACAAACTGCTTCAAAGTTTGTCACATTTGTCCCATTGTAATTGTGAACGAACATTGAGGAACAACCCCAATCTGAGGTGGGCATGACCATCAAGAGTTCTGTCTGGGAAATTTTGGTTCACAAGTCACCAAGATCTGAATTGGCAGCTGAGAGCTCAAAGACTTAAGAATTGATAGTGGATCATTCTGTGACCGTAGGATAAATACAACTTAATCACAATGTATGACTTTTTAATGTGTTGTTGAATTTGATTCACTAATAGTTTATTCAGAATTTTTACATATATATTCATTAAAGATATTGGCCTGTAGTTTTCTTTTTTTGGTTTTGATAGGGTGATGGTGGCTTCATAGAATGACTTTGGGAGTATTCCCTCCTCTTCATCTTTTGGAAGAGTTTGAGAAGGGATTAGTATAAGTTCTTCTTTTTGTGTTTGTTAGAATTCTCTAGTGAAGCAATCTGGTCCTGGGCTTTTGTTTTCACGGGGGTTTATTATTGTTATTATTATTATTATAGATTCTATGTGTGTGTGTGTGTGTGTGTAACTGAATCATTTAGTATACCAAAAACTAACACAACATTGTAAATCAACTATACTTCAATTAAAAAAAAATGAGTGGATTATGGAGAAGGGAGTTGAATGCCACAGTCAAATGCCATGATTGGGGTTGTAGTTAATTTTATTAATTTTTTTCAGTGTTTACTCTTAGAAAAAAGTACTCACAGGAATGATGAAGTTATTGCTCCAAAAACTGGGTGGGGAAATTTATAATGAGCACTGAAGGTTTAGAGAGACCATCAGACTGTGATGTAAATTTGATAAAAGGTAAAGGACAAGGGAACTTTTCATGCAAAGATGGGCTCAATAAGGGACAGAAATGGTATGGACCTGACAGAAACAGAAGATATTAAGAAGAGTGGCAAGAATACACAGAAGAACTGTACAAAAAAGATTTTCACAACCCAGATATTCATGATGGTGTGATCACTCACCTAGACCCAGACATCCTGGAATGTGAAGTCAAGTGGACCTTAGGAAGCATCACCACGAACAAAACTAGTGGAAGTGATGAAATTCCAGCTGAGCTATTACAAATCCTAAAAGATGATGCCGTGGAAGTGTTGCACTCAATATGAGAGCAAATTTGGAAAACTCAGCAGAGGCCACAGAACTGGAAAAGGTCAGTTTTCATTCCAATCACAAAGAAAGGCAATACCAAAGAATGCTCAAACTATTGCACAGTTGCACTCATCTCACATGCTTGTAAAGTAATGCTCAAAATTCTCCAAGCCAGGCTTCAGCAAATGTGAACCGTGAACTTCCAGATGTTCAAGCTGGTTTTAGAAAAGGCAGAAGAAGCAGAGATCAAATTGCCAACATCTTCTGGATCATGGAAAAAGCAAGAGAGTTCCAGACAAACATCTATTTCTGCTTTATTGACTACACCAAAGCCTTTGACTGTGTGGATCANAGCAAATGTGCACCATGAACTTCCAGATGTTCAGGGTGGTTTTAGAAAAGGCAGAAGAACCAGAGATCAAATTGCCAACATCTTCTGGATCATGGAAAAAGCAAGAGAGTTCCAGACAAACATCTATTTCTGCTTTATTGACTACACCAAAGCCTTTGACTGTGTGGATCACAATAAACAGTGGAAAATTATTCAAGAGATGGGAATACCAGACCACCTGACCTGCCTGTTGTATACAGGTCAGGAAGCAACAGTTAGAACTGGATATGAAACAGAGACTGGTTTCAAATAGGAAAAGGATTACATCAAGGCTGTATATTGTCACCCTGCTTATGTAACTTATATGCAGAGTACATCATGAGAAATNGCAAGAGAGTTCCAGACAAACATCTATTTCTGCTTTATTGACTACACCAAAGCCTTTGACTGTGTGGATCACAATAAACAGTGGAAAATTATTCAAGAGATGGGAATACCAGACCACCTGACCTGCCTGTTGTATACAGGTCAGGAAGCAACAGTTAGAACTGGATATGAAACAGAGACTGGTTTCAAATAGGAAAAGGATTACATCAAGGCTGTATATTGTCACCCTGCTTATGTAACTTATATGCAGAGTACATCATGAGAAATGGTGGACTGGATGAAACATAAGCTGTAATCAAGATTGCCAGGAGAAAAATCAATAATCTTAGATATGCAGATGACACCACCCTTATGGCAGAAAGTGAAGAAGAACTAAAGAGCCTCTTGATGAAAGTGAAAGAGGAAAGTGAAAACGTTGGCTTAAAGCTCAACATTCAGAAAAAGAAGATCATGACATCCGTCCCATCACTTCATGGGAAACAGATGGGGAAACAGTGGAAACAGTGTCAGATTTTATTTTGGGGGGCTCCAAAATCACTGCAGATGGTGATTGCAGCCATGAAATTAAAAGACATTCCTTGGAAGAAAAGTTATGACCAACCTAGACAGCATATTAAAAATCAGAGACATTACCTTGTCAACAAAGGTCCATCTAGTCAAGACTATGGTTTTTCCAGTAGTCATATATGGATGTGAGAGTTGGACTTTGAAGAAAGCTGAGCACCAAAGAATTGATGCTTTTGAACTGTGGTGTTGGAGAAGCCTCTTGAGAGTCCCTTGGACTGTAAGGAGTTCCAACCAGTCCATCCTAAAGGAAATCAGTCTTATGTGTTCATTGAAAGGATTAATGCTGAAGCTGAAATTCCAATATTTTGGCCACCTAATGTGAAGGGTTGACTCATTTCAAAAGACCTGATGCTGAGAAGGAGGATGCTTGAGGGCAGGAAGAGAAGGGGACGACAGAGGATGAGATAGTTGGATGGCATCACTGACTTGATGGACATGATTTTGGGTAAACTCCAGGATGGACAGGGAGGCCTGCCATGCTGCATGCAGTTCATGTGGTCGCAAAGAGTCAGACACTACTGAGTTACTGAACTGACCTGAAAGGACAACATGAGACAAAGTTGGTTGGAATAGTCTTGGATTTTCAGGCAGTCCAAGAAAATCTGCCAAAGTTATAGAGAATCCTTGAGCCCAGGTTTTTTGTCGGAGCAGTGCTGTGCCTCCCACGAATGGGTTTGCTTTAGTATTCCTGTGGTACTACATCCTTAGCTGAGTGGAGGTGTTACCTCAGAAGCAATAGATTCAAAGCACAGCAGCTGAGGCCATCATTTAAATTTGTTCCCTGCAGTTAAACATCTGCAAGCACATACTTCTGGCCATCACAGTCATTGTCTATTTTAATCATAATGGTCACTTGAAGCATAACATTTACCTGACTTCAATGTGAGACTTCCTGTATAAAATATTTAAGATTGTCATCTCCAGTAGTCTACCAAAAAATCTTTATATATCATTCTTTAGATTCATTCAGACATCAACTCTGTCCAGTTGCACCTATAAAATACTCATTAGTTTTTTTCCCTGCTTTCATTAGCTCTTAATTGAACTTCATTTTTAGCCTTCCAACTTATCATGTAAGTTCCTTAAAAGTTGGTTTCATGTGAAATGGGAAAATAATAGTCTTCATGTATGGCTTTTTCATGATCAAATGTATTAATGCCTACAGAGATTGGCAAATAGCAAATATTATTACTGGTAGCTAACAATATTGAGTGCTTACTCAATACCAGGTACTGTTCTAAATACTTTCTCAATTCATAAAATCCTAGAAGTTTTACTATCTTTATTTTAGAGAGGAGGACTTGAAGCATCAAGAGTTAAATAGTCTGCTCACATCCTATTTACTAAGTGTTGGTGTCAGGATTCCAGCCCAAGCAGTCTGACTGAAGAGTACATGCTCATTCACTATACTTTGAGTTGTTGGCTCCTCAGTATGTGATTCCTTTCCTTCACCTCCCAACCCTTCCTTGTTTCTCAGTTATATTGTTTTGGTTTGTTTTGCTTTGTTTTAAAAACAAGAAGTGAGTCTTTTTCATATGGCTCATTTCTAAATCCCCAGCAGCTAACACAATAACTAGAACAGAAAAAGTAGTAAATACATGGGAGTTTAATGAACATGAATGTGGAAATGTATTGTTTAAGGAAAGCCATTCTTAGCTGCAACATCTGTAGACAAACTTAATGGGGATCTGCTATAGACTGAATTGTGTTCCACTAAAATTCATTTGTTTAAGCCATAAACTTCAGTGTCATTGTATTTGGAGATGGGGTTTTAGGAAGACAGTTAAATGATGTCACGAAGGTGGAATCATGATGAAGAGATATAAGAACGGCAAGAGATAGCCAGAGAGGCTACTCTCTTTCCATCATGTGAAAACACAGCAACAAGGCAACCATCAGTGAGTTAGGAAAAGGACTCTCACCAAGAACCAAATCAGCCAGTACACCAGCCTGCAGAATGTGAGAAATAAATATCTGTTATTTAAGTCACACAGTCTATCATAACTTGCTTTAACAGTCTGAGGTGACTAACATGGAGCATAAGCCCATGACACAATTGCAAAGGGTCAATTTGTATCAAGGTGTGCTTTTGGCAAAGTTTTAGTAAAATGTGATTAGACAAGCAAAAATAAGGGTCAGCAGGATCATGGGCACAGCTGATATAAAAGTTTATCAGTATTAAGGTACATGGCAGACTGAGATATAGTCAGGAAGAAGGGTCAACCGTGTCAACAGAAAAGACAGGTTAATGTTTAGTAAATGAATGAAGTCAAGACCAGAGTTGCAAACTAAGACAGCTATAGAATCAGGGTTAAGACAGCAACTGAAATAGTGCCTAAGGGTCTTTGTGCTCTGGCTGGTACTTTCTGTAAAAACAGAAGACTCCTTAATTTATGGCTCATCATGTTTTCTCTTATTGTCTTTACTTCAGGAAGGGAAAAAAAGGAAAAAGTAAATTAAGGGCTAGAATTTGGGTCACCTCTGAGGTTTTACATCAAGCAAAGAAGAATGCGATCTCAATTAGAGACTAGTTACTGTATGATCCCATGTGAAAAAATTTTAGAACATATAGCATCACAAAATTATTCCCAACATAGAGCAAGTTTACCATATATGTCAGAAAGTCTTGAACTAAAGGCAACCCTTAACATGAACATGTTTGGTGTATTACTTCCTGAACCAAGGAGTTCTTGTGCTTGTGTGTGTGTGTGTGTGTGCTCAGCTGTGTCCAACTCTTTGTGATCCCATAGACTGTAGCCTGTCAGGCACTTCTGTCTGTGAAATTCTCTAGGCAAAAATCCTAGAGCGGGTCTCCATTTCCTTCTTCAGGGGATCTTCCTAACTCAGGGATTGAACTTGTATCTCCCCCATCTCCTGCATGGCAGGTGGATTCTTTACCACTGTGCCACCCGGGAAGCCTATAAGTGGTTCTCAGTGTAGAGCACAGTTCAGTGAAGAAGGGCAACTTTGATCAAAGAAGGCAATAATTTGTATTCTCCAGGTGTTGTTTTCTTTCCCCTATCACTGTTTCTCAAGGGATTAAAATGATTAAGACTTGTGTCTATTATACATAGATAGCAAGGAAAGAAGAAAGAAAATTAGCATCCTTTCCATAACCAGTCACATGGAGACAGAATTTACAAGAGATCAAATAGATAATGTAAACATGAAAGTAGAGAGAGTAGGTTGAAACCTGAGACTTGCTGCAAAGAAGGAAAAGATACTGTGGGAAATTTTGCAGTTCTAATAAATATACAGAAGAGATAAGAAAGCCTTCTTTAGCAATCAATGCAAAGAGATAGAGGAAAACAACAGAATGGGAAAGACTAGCGATCTCTTCAAGAGAATTGGAGATACCAAGGGAACATTTCATGCAAAGATGGGCTCGATAAAGGATAGAAATGATATGGACCTAACAGAAGCAGAAGATATTAAGAAGAGGTGGCAAGAATACACAGAAGAACTGTACAGAAAAGATCTTCACGACCCAGATAATCATGAGGATGTGATCACTAATCTAGAGCCAGACATCTTGGAATGTGAAGTCAAGTGGGCCTTAGAAAGCATCACTAAGAACAAAGCTAGTGGAGGTGATGGAATTCC
>SJYX01020108.1:332092-373473 GCA_006410675.1 Oreotragus oreotragus
TCAAATCCCTTATGATTATAAAGTGGAAGTGACAAATAGATTTAAAAGCCTAGATCTGATAGATAGAGTGCCTGATGAACTATGGAATGAGGTTCGTGACATTGTACAGGAGGCAGTAACTAAGACCATCCCCAAGAAGAAATGCAAAAAGGCAAAATGGTTGCCTGAGGAGTCCTTACAAATAACTATGAAGAGAGGTGAAAGGCAAAGGAGAAAAGGAAACATATACTCATTTGAATGCAGAGTTCTGAAGAATAACAAACAGAGATAAGAAAGACTTCCTCAGTGATCAACACAAAGAAATAGGGGAAAACAATAGAATGGGAAAAACTAGAGATTTCATCAAGAAAATTAGAGATACCAAGGGAACATTTCATGCAAAGATGAACACAATAAAGGACAGAAATGGTAAGGACCTAACAGAAGTAGAAGATATTAAGAAGAGGTGGCAAGAATACACAGAAGAACTGTACAAAAAAGATCTTAAAGACCCAGATAATCACAATGGTATGATTACTCACCTAGAGCCAGATATCCTGAAATGTGAAGTCAAGTGGGCTTTAGGAAGCATCACTATGAACAAACCTAGTGGAGGTGATGGAATCCCAGCTGAGTTATTTCAAATCCTAAAAGATGATGCTGTGAAAGTGCTGCACGCAGTATGTCAGCAAATTTGGAAAACTCACCAGTGGCCACAGGACTGGAAAATGTCAGTTTTCATTCCAAACCCAAAGAAAGGCAATGCCAAATAATTCTCAAATTACCACACAATTGCACTCATCTCACAGACTAGTAGCCTAGAGAATCCCATGGACAGAGGAGTCTGGTGGGCTGCTGTCCATAGGGTTGCACAGAGTCAGTCACAACTGAAGCAACTTAGCATGCATGCATGCATTGGAGAAGGAAATAGCAACCCATTCCAGTATTATTGCCTGGAGAATCCCAGGGACAGAGGAGCCTGGTGGGTTGCCATCTATGGGGTCACACAGAGTTATACATGACTGAAGCAACTTAGCAGCAGCAGCAACATGCGCTAGTAAAGTAATGCTCAAAATTCCCCAAGCCAGGCTTCAACAGTACATGAACTGTGAGCTTCCAGATATTCAAGTTGGATTTAGAAAAGGCAGAGAGATCAAATTGCCAACATCCGCTGGATCATCGAAAAAGCAAGAGAGTTAAAAAAAAATTTTTTTACTCCTGCTTTATCAATTATGTCAAAGCCTTTGACTATCTTTGTTCACAACAAACTGTGGAAAATTCTTAAAGAGTTGGGAATTCAGACCACCTGACCTGCCTCTTGAGAAATCTGTGTGCAGGTCAGGAACAACAGTTAGAACAACAGATCAGCTCCAAACTGGGAAAGGAGCACGTTAAGGCTGTATATTGTCACCCTGCTTATTTAATTTATATGCAGAGGACGTCATGAGAAATGCTGGGGTAGATGAAGCACAAGCTGGAATCAAGATTGCCAGGGGAAATACTAATAACCTCAGATATGCAGATGACACCACCGTTATGACAAAAAGAGAAGAAGAACTAAAGAACCTCCTGAAGAAAGTGAAAGAGGAGAGTGAAGAAGCTGGCTTACAAATCAACATTCGGAAAACTAATATCATGGCATCTTGTCCCATCACTTCATGGCAAATAGAAGGGGAGACAGTGGAAACAGTGACAGACTTTAGTTTTTTGGGCTCCAAAATCACTGCAGATGGTGACTGCAGTCATGAAATTAAAAGACGCTTACTCCTTGGAAGAAAAGTTATGACCAACCTGGATAGTATATTCAAAAGCAGAGACATTACTTTGCTGACTAAGGTCCGTCTAGTCAAGGCTATGGTTTTTCCTGTGATCATGTATGGATGTGAGACTTGGACTATAAAGAAAGTTGAGGACCAAAGAATTGATGCTTTTGAACTGTGGTGTTGGAGAAGATTCTTGAGAGTCCCTTGGCCTGCAAGGAGATCCAACCAGTCCATCCTAAAGGAAATCAGTCCTGAATATTCATTGGAAGGACATGCTGAAGCTGAAGCTCCAATACTTTGCCCACTTGATGTGAAGAACTGACTCATTTGAAAAGACCCTGATGATGGAAATGATTGAAGGTATTAGGAGAAGGGGATGATAGAGGATGAGATGGTTGGACGGCATCACCGACTCAGTGGACATGAGTTTGAGTAAACTCTGGGTGTTGGTGATAGACACGCAAGCCTGGGGTGCTGCTGTCCATGGGATTACAAAGAGTGGGACACAACTGAGTGACTGAACTGCGCTGAACCTTTCCCAACTCTAAAGTGGCTTCTGATTTTACATTTGATACACATTTCCAACATGTTCTTGTGATAAACTCAAGGAAAAGATACTGTTTCAAGAGTGCTTGCCATTGATGAAGTTATCTGATACTATCTGGAATGAGTAGTTTTTACATAAATGTGAAATAGGGAGTCTGTGGGCCCAGACTCCCAGACCCAGAAAGAAACCATTCCAGGACCCAGAAAGAAACCATTCCTACCTGAAATACGTTGGAAAGAGAGTGGAGTGATTAGATCCTGATGGTGAACTGGCTGACTTTGATCTTAACTCTGCCATTTACTGGCTATGAAATATTGGGCAAGTCATTTAATTTTTCTGTACTTCGTTTCATGTGCACAATAAGAACAAACAGAATCTACCTCATGGGGTTGTGATGAGGATCAAATGAGATAATATTTATAAAATACAATGAGATATTACTTATAAAAATCCTTGTGCACATAGAAACGGGGAAGGCAATGGCACCCCACCCCAGTACTCTTGCCTGGAAAATTCAATGGATGGAGTAGCCTTGTGGGCTGCAGTCCATGGGGTCGCTAACAGTCGGACAGACTGAGCGACTTCACTTTCACTTTTCTCTTTCATGCATTGGAGAAGGAAATGGCAACCCACTCCAGTATTCTTGCCTGGAGAATCCCAGGGACGGGGGAGCCTGGTGGGCTGCCGTCTATGGGGTCACACAGAGTCGGACATGACTGAAGTGACTTAGCAGCAGCAGCAGCACATAGAAAATGCCAGATAAACATTAGGTATTTTATTTTGTGTATATATTAAGTGTATATAATACTTACACTCCTTATGTAATTTTTTTTTTTTTAATAGGAACACTGTGCCTACATACTAAGTCACTTCAGTTTATAGACTGTAGCCCACCAGGCTCCTCTGTCCATGGGATTTTCCAGTCAAGAATACTGGAATTGGTTGCCATTTCCTTTCTCCAGGGGATCTGTCTGACCTTCGGATGGAACCTGCATCTCTTCCATGTCCTGTACTGGCACGTGGGTCCTTTACCACTAGCACCACTGAGGAAGCCCATGGGAAATCTGTACCAGGTAAGAATTTCTACACGTAAGCTGTCTACTCCTTCCCAACAATAAAGGTAATGATTTTCAAAAATAGCTCCTTTTGAGTTGCTGTTAAAAACTATTAAAATATGCAACAAAGAAGGTTAATATCAAAAACAGACTGATTGTATTCCTTGCAGCCAAATTTGGAGAAGCTCTATATAGTCAGCAAAAACAAGACTGGGAGCTAACTGTGGCTCAGATTCAGTTCAGTTCAGTTCAGTCACTCAGTTGTGTCTTTGCAACTCCTTGAATCACAGGATGCCAGGCCTCCCTGTCCATCACCACCTCCTGGAGTTCACTCAAACTCATGTCCATCGAGTTGGTGATGCCATACAGCCATCTCATCCTCTGTCATCCCCTTCTTCTCCTGCCCCCAGTCCCTCACAGCATCAAGATCTTTTCCAGTGAGTCAACTCTTCACATGAGGTGGCCAAAGCATTGGAGTCTCAGCTTTAGCATCAGTCCTTCCAGTGAACACCCAGGACTGATCTCCTTTAGGATGAACTGATTGGATCTCCATGCAGTCCAAGGGACTCTCAAGAGTCTTCTCCAACACCACAGTTCAAAAAGATGAATTCTTTGGTGCTCAGCTTTCTTCACAGTCCAACTCTCACATCCATACATGACCACTGGAAAAACTATAGCCTTGACTAGATGGACCTTTGTTGGCAAAGTAATGTCTCTGCTTTTCAATATGCTATCTAGATTGGTCATAACTTTCCTTCCAAGGAGGAAGTGTATTTTAATTTCAGGGCTACAGTCACCATCTGCAGTGATTTTGGAGCCCCCCAAAATAAAGTCTGACACTGTTTCCACTGTTCCCCATCTGTTTCCCATGAAGTGATGGGACCAGATGCCATGATCTTCGTTTTCTGAATGTTGAGCTTTAAGCCAACTATTTCCCTCTCCTCTTTCACTTTCCTCAAGAGGCTCTTTAGTTCTTCACTTTCTGCCATAAGGGTGGTGTCATCAGCATATCTGAGGTTATTGATATTTCTCCCAGCAATCTTGATTCCAGCTTGTGCTTCTTCCAGCCTAACATTTCTCATGATGTACTCTGTCTGTAAGTTAAATAAGCAGGGTGACAATATACAGCCTTGACGCACTCCTTTTCCTATTTGGAACCAGTCTGTTGTTCCATGTCCAGTTCTAACTGTTGCTTCCTGACCTGTATACAGGTTTCTCAAGAGGCAGGTCAGGTGGTCTGGTATTTCCATCTCTTGAAGAATTTTCCACAGTTTATTGTGATCCACACAGTCAAAAACTGTTTGGTGTAGTCAATAAAGCAGAAATAGTTGTTTTTCTGGAACTCTCTTGTTTTTTCCGTGATCCAACGGATGCTGGCAAGATTATGAGGTCCTTATTTCAAATTTCGGGCTTAAATTGAAGAAAGCAGGGAAAAAACACTAGAAAACTCATGTGTGACCTAAATCAAATCCCTTATGATTATACAGTGGAGGTGACAAATAGATTCAAGGGATTAGATCTGATAGACAGATTACTTGAGAACGATCGATGGAGGTTTGTAACAAACTATAGGAATGGAGACCAAAACCATCCCAAAGAAAAAGAAATGCAAGAAGGCAAAATGGTTTTCTGAGGAGGCCTTACAAATAGCTGAGAAATGAATGGACATGAAAGGCAAGGGAGAAAGGGAAAAATATACCCACTTGAATGCGAATTTCTAGAGGATTCAAAGGAGAGATGAAAAAGACTTCCTCAGTGATCAATGGAAAGACATAGAGGAAAACAATAGACTGGTAAGACTAGAGATTTTGTCAAGAAAATTAGAGATACCAAGAGAACATTTCATGCAAAAATGAGCTCAATAAAGAACAAAAGTGTACCTGAAATATGTAAAACATTGGTCTCAGAGTTTCAGGATGCAATTATAAATGTTGCATAAAAATGTGAAAAAAAGTTTAATAATAGACTATTTTTAAAGAAACAATTCATTTAAGAAAAAATATTTGCCCCATTGAATCTCATTGGCATAACCATGGCATTGTTGAGGCTTCAGCAAACACACTTCTAACATGGGTGTCACCAATGCCTTTCTTTCTAACTTAGAAATATGAGCATCCTGAAATCAGGTAGATTGTACCTTTTCTGATAGAAAAGCAGGAAACAATCAGCTATCAGAATTCTCTCATTATCATAATGTGCTTCAGTCATGTCTGACTTTTTGCAACTCTATGGACTGTAGCCCACTAGGGTCTTCTGTCCAAGGGATTCTCCAGGCAAGAATACTGGAGTGAGTTGCTATGCCCTCCTCTAGGGAATTCCCCTGACCCAGAGATCGAATCCACATCTCTTATATCTCCTGGATTTGCAGGCAGGTTCTTTACCACCAACTGAGCTCCATCTAGTCAAAGCTATGGTTTTTCCAGTAGTCATGAATGGATGTGAGAGTTGGAATATAAAGAAAGCTGAGTGCCAAAGAATTGATGCTTTTGAACTGTGGTGCTGGAGAAGAGTCTTGAGAGTCCCTTGGCCTGCAAGGAGATCCAACCAGTCCATCCTAAAGGAAATCAGTCCTGAATATTCCTTGGAAGTACTGATGATGATGCTGAAACTCCAATACTTTGCCCAATTGATGCAAAGAATTTAACTCATTTGAAAAGACCCTGATGCTGGGAAAGATTGAAAGCAGGAGAAGAGGACGACAGAGGGTGAGATGGTTGGATGGCATCACAGACTCGATGAACGTGAGCTTGAGTAAATTCCGGGAGTTGGTAATGGACTTGAGTAAACTCTGGGAGGTGGTGCGGGAGGCTCTGAGTGCTGCANGAGTGGAGTGATTAGATCCTGATGGTGAACTGGCTGACTTTGATCTTAACTCTGCCATTTACTGGCTATGAAATATTGGGCAAGTCATTTAATTTTTCTGTACTTTGTTTCATGTGCACAATAAGAACAAACAGAATCTACCTCATGGGGTTGTGATGAGGATCAAATGAGATAATATTTATAAAATACAATGAGATATTACTTATAAAAATCCTTGTGCACATAGAAACGGGGAAGGCAATGGCACCCCACCCCAGTACTCTTGCCTGGAAAATTCAATGGATGGAGTAGCCTTGTGGGCTGCAGTCCATGGGGTCGCTAACAGTCGGACAGACTGAGCGACTTCACTTTCACTTTTCTCTTTCATGCATTGGAGAAGGAAATGGCAACCCACTCCAGTATTCTTGCCTGGAGAATCCCAGGGACGGGGGAGCCTGGTGGGCTGCCGTCTATGGGGTCACACAGAGTCGGACATGACTGAAGTGACTTAGCAGCAGCAGCAGCACATAGAAAATGCCAGATAAACATTAGGTATTTTATTTTGTGTATATATTAAGTGTATATAATACTTACACTCCTTATGTAATTTTTTTTTTTTTAATAGGAACACTGTGCCTACATACTAAGTCACTTCAGTTTATAGACTGTAGCCCACCAGGCTCCTCTGTCCATGGGATTTTCCAGTCAAGAATACTGGAATTGGTTGCCATTTCCTTTCTCCAGGGGATCTGTCTGACCTTCGGATGGAACCTGCATCTCTTCCATGTCCTGTACTGGCACGTGGGTCCTTTACCACTAGCACCACTGAGGAAGCCCATGGGAAATCTGTACCAGGTAAGAATTTCTACACGTAAGCTGTCTACTCCTTCCCAACAATAAAGGTAATGATTTTCAAAAATAGCTCCTTTTGAGTTGCTGTTAAAAACTATTAAAATATGCAACAAAGAAGGTTAATATCAAAAACAGACTGATTGTATTCCTTGCAGCCAAATTTGGAGAATTACCACTAGCACCACTGAGGAAGCCCATGGGAAATCTGTACCAGGTAAGAATTTCTACACGTAAGCTGTCTACTCCTTCCCAACAATAAAGGTAATGATTTTCAAAAATAGCTCCTTTTGAGTTGCTGTTAAAAACTATTAAAATATGCAACAAAGAAGGTTAATATCAAAAACAGACTGATTGTATTCCTTGCAGCCAAATTTGGAGAAGCTCTATATAGTCAGCAAAAACAAGACTGGGAGCTAACTGTGGCTCAGATTCAGTTCAGTTCAGTTCAGTCACTCAGTTGTGTCTTTGCAACTCCTTGAATCACAGGATGCCAGGCCTCCCTGTCCATCACCACCTCCTGGAGTTCACTCAAACTCATGTCCATCGAGTTGGTGATGCCATACAGCCATCTCATCCTCTGTCATCCCCTTCTTCTCCTGCTCCCAGTCCCTCCCAGCATCAAGATCTTTTCCAGTGAGTCAACTCTTCACATGAGGTGGCCAAAGCATTGGAGTCTCAGCTTTAGCATCAGTCCTTCCAGTGAACACCCAGGACTGATCTCCTTTAGGATGAACTGATTGGATCTCCATGCAGTCCAAGGGACTCTCAAGAGTCTTCTCCAACACCACAGTTCAAAAAGATGAATTCTTTGGTGCTCAGCTTTCTTCACAGTCCAACTCTCACATCCATACATGACCACTGGAAAAACTATAGCCTTGACTAGATGGACCTTTGTTGGCAAAGTAATGTCTCTGCTTTTCAATATGCTATCTAGATTGGTCATAACTTTCCTTCCAAGGAGGAAGTGTATTTTAATTTCAGGGCTACAGTCACCATCTGCAGTGATTTTGGAGCCCCCCAAAATAAAGTCTGACACTGTTTCCACTGTTCCCCATCTGTTTCCCATGAAGTGATGGGACCAGATGCCATGATCTTCGTTTTCTGAATGTTGAGCTTTAAGCCAACTATTTCCCTCTCCTCTTTCACTTTCCTCAAGAGGCTCTTTAGTTCTTCACTTTCTGCCATAAGGGTGGTGTCATCAGCATATCTGAGGTTATTGATATTTCTCCCAGCAATCTTGATTCCAGCTTGTGCTTCTTCCAGCCTAACATTTCTCATGATGTACTCTGTCTGTAAGTTAAATAAGCAGGGTGACAATATACAGCCTTGACGCACTCCTTTTCCTATTTGGAACCAGTCTGTTGTTCCATGTCCAGTTCTAACTGTTGCTTCCTGACCTGTATACAGGTTTCTCAAGAGGCAGGTCAGGTGGTCTGGTATTTCCATCTCTTGAAGAATTTTCCACAGTTTATTGTGATCCACACAGTCAAAAACTGTTTGGTGTAGTCAATAAAGCAGAAATAGTTGTTTTTCTGGAACTCTCTTGTTTTTTCCGTGATCCAACGGATGCTGGCAAGATTATGAGGTCCTTATTTCAAATTTCGGGCTTAAATTGAAGAAAGCAGGGAAAAAACACTAGAAAACTCATGTGTGACCTAAATCAAATCCCTTATGATTATACAGTGGAGGTGACAAATAGATTCAAGGGATTAGATCTGATAGACAGATTGCTTGAGAACGATCGATGGAGGTTTATAACAAACTACAGGAATGGAGACCAAAACCATCCCAAAGAAAAAGGAAGGCAAAATGGTTTTCTGAGGAGGCCTTACAAATAGCTGAGAAATGAATGGACATTAAAGGCAAGGGAGAAAGGGAAAAATATACCCACTTGAATGCAAATTTCTAGAGGATTGAAAGGAGAGATAAAAAAGACTTCCTCAGTGATCAATGGAAAGACATGGAGGAAAACAATAGAATGGTAAGACTAGAGATTTTGTCAAGAAAATTAGAGATACCAAGAGAACATTTCATGCAAAAATGAGCTCAATAAAGAACAAAAGTGTACCTGAAATATGTAAAACATTGGTCTCAGAGTTTCAGGATGCAATTATAAATGTTGCATAAAAATGTGAAAAAAAGTTTAATAATAGACTATTTTTAAAGAAACAATTCATTTAAGAAAAAATATTTGCCCCATTGAATCTCATTGGCATAACCATGGCATTGTTGAGGCTTCAGCAAACACACTTCTAACATGGGTGTCACCAATGCCTTTCTTTCTAACTTAGAAATATGAGCATCCTGAAATCAGGTAGATTGTACCTTTTCTGATAGAAAAGCAGGAAACAATCAGCTATCAGAATTCTCTCATTATCATAATGTGCTTCAGTCATGTCTGACTTTTTGCAACTCTATGGACTGTAGCCCACTAGGGTCTTCTGTCCAAGGGATTCTCCAGGCAAGAATACTGGAGTGAGTTGCTATGCCCTCCTCTAGGGAATTCCCCTGACCCAGAGATCGAATCCACATCTCTTATATTTCCTGCATTTGCAGGCAGGTTCTTTACCACCAACTGAGCTCCATCTAGTCAAAGCTATGGTTTTTCCAGTAGTCATGAATGGATGTGAGAGTTGGAATATAAAGAAAGCTGAGTGCCAAAGAATTGATGCTTTTGAACTGTGGTGCTGGAGAAGAGTCTTGAGAGTCCCTTGGCCTGCAAGGAGATCCAACCAGTCCATCCTAAAGGAAATCAGTCCTGAATATTCCTTGGAAGTACTGATGATGATGCTGAAACTCCAATACTTTGCCCAATTGATGCAAAGAATTTAACTCATTTGAAAAGACCCTGATGCTGGGAAAGATTGAAAGCAGGAGAAGAGGACGACAGAGGGTGAGATGGTTGGATGGCATCACAGACTCGATGAACGTGAGCTTGAGTAAATTCCGGGAGTTGGTAATGGACTTGAGTAAACTCTGGGAGGTGGTGCGGGAGGCTCTGAGTGCTGCAGTCCATAGGGCCACAAAGTCAAACACAACTGAGAGACTGAACTGAACTAAATTCTTTACCACTAGCGCCACCTGGGAAGTATCTGTGTATTGCCTGTTGAAAATTCAAGAATTTATTAAGTATTTTTAAGATGAGCCTTGCTGTTTTCTCCATCCTCAAATGAATTTATAAAGCCTAATATTTATATAAAAAAGTCCACCAAACATATTAACCTCCTTCCATACCCTAGCTCTGTTTTATAACCTCTTGAATCTTTAAAATTCATTTTTGTTTTTTAAAAAGCTAAATATTTATTATCTGTTTATTTTCACATGACCCTGCAGATCTTAATATCCCCATTTTACAGGATATTGATGTTATATAACTCTGGAACAGCAACCTGAGGTTATATAACTTTTCTAAATTAATAAAAGCACCGAGTTCCTTCATTGTAAGTAGAATCCAAATGTGCTCATGTCTGTCCATTTTTCCTTGCATTTTACTCCATCTTTCATTTTACATCATTATTTAGTTTATCTTTTGATATTAAGTTATATATTTAGCCATGTCAGTATCAGTAAGAGAGAGATCACAAATATTAAATACTTGAGAATAAAAAGATCATTAACCATAAAATAGAACTCTGATTACAATGTTGCTCAATGCTAACCAGTAATATCTTAGTTAAATGCAAAGGTACAGAAGGAATATTTGGAAAACATCACTAATTAGTTAGTGCCATTCACTATATTTCTAGAAAATGTCTCATAACTTCTTATATTTTTAAATATCTGTGGACTTATTTCTATACAGAATGAAGTAAAATACTCTTTCTCTGGCTTTTATTCAAGGATGTGGGCTTTGATCATTGATACAGAATTGAAGTATTCTATTCCACTTATGCCAGGACACAAGTTTCTCTTCATTTTATATTAAGAAATCACAGGATAAAATTGAGGGGGAGAAATTAGATTTATTCTTCCCTGTGTTTAATAATAGTCATATAATGGGCATATGCTCACAGGAGGTAGCAGGCAGGTAATATTCCAGCCATGAGTCTGGCCTCTAGACTTGCTGAATTATATGGGCGTCTCCCAAGGGGCCATGTGTTTACACATCAACTCTGAGAGCTTATGATGTACATTCTTGGAAAACACTGTTCTCTGCTTTTGCACTTATAATGTGGATGGGATTGGAGTAGGTTAAGGTAAGGCAAAAGTTCATTCTCACCTTTTATAAGATTTGGGAAACAGAATAAAATAATCCTGAGAATCTGGAGCTTTAAGAATTACAGAAAAATCAAAATGAGAATAAATTTAAATACAGAAATCTTTCCCTGATTATATTTGCTGGTCTTTTCTCCAAATAAATTCTTTGGTACCTTGCTCCAACCTAAACCACAGCACTTCCCTTGGTTGGTGATCTCTTATATTTTCTTATCTTCCTGATAATTTCAAAATCCTTCAAGTACTGTTTCTCTGCCTTTAGCCAAACATGCTGCCCACCAGGAAGTTCATAAAGACCACCCAGAGCATTTCAGGAGATCCACCCAACAGTGAGCTGATGCTGATAACTGCCAATCCCAATTTGCTTGGCTTCAGGGAACTTTTGTATTAAAAAGTGCTGTCACATATTTTTAATTTCCCCAGTGAGTCTGCTCCCCCTCCGTGCTGCCCCATCAAAGAACTGTATAATAATGTGAAATGTGAAAGAAGACATGCTGTTCTGGAATTTACATTGTTCTTTTTGATTCAAGAGCAAATTTGTGAACATGGGGTATTGTGTCACATGAGCAAACAAATTAGATTAACAAAGAATTAAGAACACAATATTATGTTCACAGTTAGACCACTTTCATGTAGACTGCATTGTACATAACTATTCTAATGTGATTGAATTGGAAAGATTCAAGCACTGAGGCTAAATCTGTATAATCCTTTTTGTTCTTGTTGAAGCCGTTACTTTGTGTATTTGAGCATTGACTTTTCCTCACCTACTTGAACCAAATTTATTCAGAGACAATGGGATTTTCTACTCCTGGAAAGATATTTTGGCCTTTAAAGTCTTTTTTTTTTTAGTGAAAAATTTAAAGTCAATTGTCATAGTAAACTAAGTATGACAGGTTAACAATATATATTCATATTGGAGAAAAAATGAATTAAATGAATTAATGTTTTTAATATTAATACATTTACATTAGTCAGATCATCTTCATGACAAATCCCTTTGAACAGGAAACAGTTTCCAAGTTGGCCAGTTTGCTTAACAAGCAAATTTTAACAGTGGCATTCAGCCTCTCCTTGTTCTTCACTAACTAATTTTTTTAGATTTACCTTCTTCAGCTCTGCTATAATTGAGGTATTGATCATTTAACTTGCAAAACCTGCTCTGACCCAATTTTCAAGCCTACTTAATGTTAAATTAGAATGAGTACATTCAATTTTATTTTCCTGCTTTACTATTAATTCCCTTTCTTCTTACACTACAGTTAACATGTGAACATCAAGATGACTCAGAATCACCGGGAGTTAATTAAAGTCTTGGGACATCTGCATTATACTAAAAGATACAAGTCAACTCTGCTGAGGCTCTAAATAATTGAGTTTCCAAACAGATTTCCCTAGTTTTTATTTATCCTGAGTTATTCAAATGGACTACCATTCTGGTTCTTGTTCTGAGTTCTTATTTTAGAGATTTACCTATTTCTCAAATTTCCCTGCATCTCAGGTCCTTCTTTTTTTTTTTTTTTGCCAGTTATTTTCTTGCTTAACTGGGCTTCCCTTGTGGCTCAGCTGGTAAAGAATCTGCCTGCGGGAGACCTGGGTTTGACCCCTGGGTTGGGAAGATCCCCTGGAGACGTGAAAAGCTACCCACTCCAGTATTCTGACCTGGATATTCCATGGACTACAGTCCATGGGCTCGCAAAGAGTTGAACACGACTGAGTGGCTTGCAGTTCACTTCACTTCTTTTATAACTGAAGTTCTATTTCTGATCTCCAGTCTATGTCTTGGTAGGGTCAGGCTCTGCCTCCTATTGTCTAGACTCTCCCTAACTGGGAATGCAGGAAGGCAGAGTGATATACAGTCTGAATTGGATTGTTGGTCTCTAGAGGTCTTAGCCATCTCATCTGAAACACATATTTCTCTAATAAACTCAGATTATACACATTATCAAAGATATTTTCACATTTTAGTATTTTAGAAATAGCTTTATAGATTCATGGTACTGAACATTTTAAGTGGAATCACACTCAGAAACCTAGCATGTCTTCATGTATTCTCTTTGTTATGGAAGTATATTTCATTTATAATATTATATTAGTTTCATGTGTACGGCACAGTGATTCAGTACTTTTATAACTAATAATACATTAAAAGTTGTTATAAGATAATAGCCACAATTCGCTGTGCCATACAGTATATCCTCCTTGCGGTAGCTTGTATCTCTTAATCCCATTACCTCTCCTCTCTTTCCTCTCTTCCATGGTAACTGCTGGCTTGTTTCCTATGAGTCTGTTTCTGTTTTGAATACACATTCATTTGTATTATTTTTTAGATTCCACATATAAATGATATCAAGCAGTATTTGTTTTTGTCTTACTTATCTTACTAAGTACTACATTCTCTAGGTCTATCCATGTTGCTTCAGATGGCAGAATCTCATTCTTTTTATGATTGAGTAGTATTCCATTGCATGTGTGTATATATATTGATATATGTATCTGCACTTCTTTATTCATTTATCTGTTGATGGATACTTCAGTTGGTTCCATATTTTGACTATTATAAATAGTGCTAACTAAATACAACATTGGGGTGTGTGCATCTTTTTGAATTAGCATTTCCAATATTTTCTGGATATATCCCCAGGAGTGGAATTGCTGGATCACATGGTAATTCTAGTTTTATTTTTTTGAGGACCTTCCCTTGATATTTCCATTGTGATTGTACCATTTTACTTTCCCAAATCCTCACCAACGTTTGTTACTTGTGTTACAATGTTTGAAAATAGTGACTCTGACAGATATGAAGTGATATCTCATTGTGGATTTGATTTGCATCCTTAGTAATTAAAGATGTTGAGCATCTTGCCATGTGCTTGTTGGCCAGTTAAATGTTTTCTTTGGAGAGCTATCTGTCTTCTGCCCATTTATGATTGGGCTGTTGATTTTGTTTTTGATTTTTTTTTTCAATATATTGAGCCTATGAGCTATTTAATGTACTTTTTTTTACTTCATTTGTTATGACCAATCTAGATAGCATATTCAAAAGCAGAGACATTACTTTGCCAACTAAGGTCCGTCTAGTCAAGGCTATGGTTTTCCTGTGGTCATGTATGGATGTGAGAGTTGGACTGTGAAGAAGGCTGAGCACCGAAGAATTGATGCTTTTGAACTGTGGTGTTGGAGAAGACTCTTGAGAGTCCCTTGGACTGCAAGGAAATCCAACCAGTCCATTCTGAAGGAGATCAGCCCTGGGATTTCTTTGGAAGGAATGATGCTAATGAAACTCTAGTATTTTGGCCACCTCGTGCGAAGAATTGACTCATTGGAAAAGACTCTGATGCTGGGAGGGATTGGGGGCAGGAGGAGAAGGGGATGATAGAGGATGAGATGGCTGGATGGCATCACTGACCTGATGGACGTGAGTCTGGGTGAACTCCAGGAGTTGGTGATGGACAGGGAGGCCTGGCGCGCTGCGATTCATGGGGTTGCAAAGAGTTTGATGTGACTGAGTGACTGAACTGAACTGAAAATGAGAGAAATATTATGTGCCATATACACTATGAGAAATAATAAATATAAGAATAAAGAAACAATAAAGAAAGAAAGAATAAAGAAATAATAAATAAAGATAAGAAAATGTGAAAGTTCTAGCAAACACAGGGAATTATCAAGGGTTTCCCTTGTGACTCAGGTGGTAAAGAATCTGCCTGCAATGCAGGAGACATGGTTTCAATCCCTGGGTTGGGAAGATCTCCTGGAAAAGGGAAAGGCTCCAGTATTTTGGCCTGGAGAAATTTAATGACCTGTATAATCCATAGGGTCACAAAGAGTCAAACACAACTGAGCAACTTTCACTTTTTTAAAACATGATGAATGCAAATGAAAATAATATTAACATAAGGAAATAATTCAACTTTTGACAACTCTTCATGTTATTTAAAAAAACATTTTCCTTTGCTCTAAACTTATTCGGCATAGTAAGAATATTGTTGTTATTGTTCAGTTGCTAATTTGTGTCTGACTCTTTGTGACCCCATGGACTGCAGCATGTCAGGCTTCCCTGTCCTTCACTACCCCCTGGAGTTTGCTCAAATTCATGTCCATTGAGTTGCTGATGCTATCTAACCGTTTCATCCTCTGCCACCACCTTTTCATTTTGGCTTCAGTCTTTCCCAGCATCAGTACAGTATAGTAAGAATAAAAGCAGGTAAATAAATGATGAAGAAACAAAATTTATTACATAAACCAAAGATTGGTAGAATTACAAGTTTCAGGAACCTTCAAGTAAATAGTAGTTTTAAGAATTTTAAAGGAAAATTATAAAAATATATTCACTGAGGTCAAAGTTATTACTTCTTAAAAATAATTAGTATCAAATGAGAAAAGTAAGCTGAGAGTTTTATTACCACACACTAAACCTTAGTAAAATGGTTCTGTTTTCAAAAGAATATTGTATTAATACAGGAAATATACAAATGAGAAATTTCAGTAATAGATCTGCATTTATGTGTGATATTAAAAAATGAAAAAGCTATGTGGGAAAAGGATGGTCGATTTAATAGATGATTCTGGAAATGAATTAAACCCATTGTGATTCCCCCTCTATGGTCATTAAGGTTGCCTGCTTGCCCTGAAATATTTGACTTTGTGAAAAAGGTAGAAACCTGATCAAAGTCATCTCTAACTTTGCCAGAAAAAGGATAGGGGTGGTGTAGTAGACATTGATAGGAAAACTTTATATTCAGCCTAAACTGACTCCATCACTAAATTATGTGACTTGAGCAAGTTACATAATCTTTCTTAGAATATTAACCATTTCAGCTGATTCTCAAAATTATTTATATAAATTTGATTATGATTCCTTTATAATTTAATGTCCTCTTTATTTATATTTGTCATCTGGCTTCATCCTTTAAAGGTTTTCTTCATGTTTCCTTAATTCTTTCATTATCTTTGGCCTTCAAGACTGTATTTTCCTTGTAGATCTTTGCAAAGAGTGAGCTATCTGTTTTTTTACTTAAATCTAAAGTTTTGGTGTATAATGTATTAATTTCTTCTTTAAGTATATACATTTTTTTATAACATACTATTTATGTGGTTTTGTTTCTGTAGCTTTCCGAGGTGGAATCTGACAAAATTTTCCCCTGTATTAACTTTCTCCATGGGAGTTTGGTCATCCTTGCATTGGTTTGTGTGTGTGTGTTTATTTTTTATTTTTCCTTTTTTAACATCTCTGTATACAATTGGATTTCTTTAAATAATTAGGATTTGAGTATATGTATACACACATAATTGGGCTTTCCTGGTGGCTCAGCAGTAAAGAATCTGCAGGCCAAAGCAAGAGGCATGGGTTCAATCCCTGGGTCAGGAAGATACCCTGGAGAAGGAAACAGCAATCTACTGCAGGAATCTTGCCTGGAAAATTCTATGGGCCCTGGATCCTAGCAGGTTACAGTCCATGGAGTTGCAAAGAGTTGGATATAACTTACCAACTAAACAACAACAATAACACTTATACACAGTTGGTATTAGTGGTATTAGTAGTGTATGCCCCTGTCATTTCTACATGTACATGTAATATCTGATTAATGCATGGCAAGGGCAGCTGTGATAAATTTATGCATTAAGTGTGTGGTTAGAGATAGAGGGATTAAACATTCACTTCAGATTGGCAGTATGTTTTCCCACATGGGAATATATATTTTTTTCTTTCCATGATTCTTAATGTTACTTGGAATTCACTCAGAAGTCTCTGGATCTCAGATCATTTGTCTGAACTTCTTCACAGCTCTGTTTGTGGCTCTTCATTTGAGAATGGGCCTGATCAGAAAAAAAAAAAAAAAAAAAAGGAAATGGGCCTGATCAACCCTTCCTCAGGCTTTAAATAATGGATTGATTTTCAATTAGTACCTTTGTTATCCCTGGTTCCAACACCAGGTTCTATGGTTCTCTAGAAAAAACCTAACTTGTTTTGAGGTTTACTATTTTAATTTTGCTTGATAAATAATTCTTTGTATCTATTGGATTTTGGTCTCATTTTTATTTTATCTATATCTTCTTTCCAATAAATTGTTCACAGATATAGTCAGTTGATAACTTCCCAGAACACTGATATTGCTAAGGATTTATTTATTTGTTCTGCTACTTTTTCTCTTAAATGCATGCCTGTAGCTACAGTTGTGTTCAACTCTTTTGTGACCATATGGACTGTAACCCACAAGGCTGCTCTGTCCATCGGATTCACTAGGCAAGAATACTGGAGTGGGTTGCTATTTCCTCCACTAGGGGATTTTTCTGACCCAGAGATTGAATCTGCATCTTTTATGTCTCCTGCATTGGCAGGTGAGTTCTTTACCACCAGTGTCAGTTGGGATATCTATTATCAGTTTGGTGGGATTTTGAAGAGAGAAATTAACCATTTTGTTTTTGATTACTCCCATTTCTAACTATCATAAAAGCATACCATGCCTTAAGGTAATAGTGCTTAAGCTTCAGCCTGTGTCAGAATCGCCTGAGTGTTTGATTTGAAAATGTAGTAGATTGGGCCTGAGAATCTGCATTGCTACCAAGTTCCCCAGTGATCCCAGTTCTGCTGGTCAAGGAGCCAGATTTTGAGCATCACACCTTAGAGTGTCCCTTCAAATAGGTCTCAATTCAGTTCAGTAGCTCATTTGGGTCCCACTCTTTGTGACCCCATGGACTNTTGGGCCTGAGAATCTGCATTGCTACCAAGTTCCCCAGTGATCCCAGTTCTGCTGGTCAAGGAGCCAGATTTTGAGCATCACACCTTAGAGTGTCCCTTCAAATAGGTCTCAATTCAGTTCAGTAGCTCATTTGGGTCCCACTCTTTGTGACCCCATGGACTACAGCATGCCAGGCCTCCCTGTCTATCGCCATCTCCCAGAGTTTACTCAAACTCATGCCCATTGAGTTGGTGATGCCATCAAGCCATCTCATTCTCTGTCGTCCCCTCCTCCTCCTTCATTCAATCTTTCCCAACATCAGGGTCTTTTCAGTGAGTCAGTTATTCACATCAGGTGACCAAAGTATTGGAGTTTCAGCTTCAGCATCAGTCATTCCAATGAATATTCAAGACAGATCTCCTTTAGGATAGACTGGCTGGGTCTCCTTGCAGTCCAAGAGACTCTCCAAGAGTCTTCTTCAATGCCACAGTTCAAAAGCATCAATTCTTTGGCGCTCAGCTTTCCTTATAGTCCAACTCTTACATCCATACATGGCTACTGAAAAAACCATAGCTTTGACTAGACCTTTATTGTCGAAGCAATGTCTCTGCTTTTTAATATGCTGTCTAGATTGGTCATAACTTTTCTTCCAAGGAGCAAGCATCAGATAGGTCTACATATATGTATATTATCAACTCAAACTACCAAAATTATGGCTTAATTCTCATGAATTATTTGGTTGAAACATTTGTTTTCAGATGAAAAAAGTTAGAATCAGTGAAATTAAAGGATTTCACAAAGCTGGTTGACTGGTTGTCTCAAGAAAACCCAAGTAACTTATTTGGAGTAGGAAATAAGTGACTGGTCTTCTTTTTTAAATGTAGGGTTTTTTTTTTTTATAAATAAGTGTCCAGACTTCCTGTTTAGGAAGGCAGTCTCGAATTGTAGCAGAAAATGCATAGGGCTTTGAAATCAATGTCATCTTCTAACACCCAAAAGACTGCTGTTCTGTTTGTTGGTGCACTTCTTTTTCCATGCGTCTTAGAGCAACTCTCTAAATACTTTCGGGTTAGCATAGTTAACACTGTACTTAACATGTACCAACAAAAATCCCTTTCCTCTTGCTCTTTTGATCCATTGGCTTCTTTCCTTCTCCATTTAAGTGAAACTTTCCTTATAATTTCTGTCTGGGTCACAGGACTTGTCCTTTCTTGCTGCTGTCACTTAATTGACAGTTTAAACTAAATTATGTTTAAATATTACACATACTACTTACCATTAAGTTATAATTGCAGTGAAATTTAAGCTAGAATCAATATTAAATATTCACCCAAACTGCTGCATTCAACTTGATTAATGATTGCAATTGATTGATGTGAATTAAGAATGGCAGAGCATTTAAAAGCATTACAATGATCAGCTACATTTAATTTTTACAGCAATACCATCTTAGAATACTATGTTAAAAGTGTTCTGTGTATGTTAATAAGCCTAGATTTCAAAATTCTATACTAGGTTCTAGAAGTAGTAATCAGAGATTTAGGACAATACCTTTCTCTCACTGGTTAAACTATCCAAAGAAGAAAACTAGATTTCCTAACTTAATATGAATATTTTGGCTTTATTAACTGAATCAGATAATTACTTACTGGTATCTACAAATTTCCCCCCTAAAGTTGTTAGATGATAAAGTTTCACCAGAATATATGTAAGAAAAAGAAAGGAGTAGACACAGGATATGTTAAAACTACCATATTTCATACATTCAGGGGAAAAGTTCATGTTTTACTAAATCTGCCCATAAATTAAATCCAAAGACAGTAATTTACAACCAGGCTTTCAAATGTGGGCTGCACTTAACTCATCTAATAAATAGAGGCTAAGGATGAGTGCAAGCATACTATTCCTCAAGACTTGAAACTGGCATCCCAAAATGATATACAGTTTTGTGTATATATATGACATTTGGAATTGCATTTGCTCTTCCTTCCTCCGGTACCTCAAATGGAAAGATTGCTTACTTGATTAGTGTAGGTAAATTAAATAGATTTTTATATTTATGGTGAATTCAACAACTTTTCAAGGAAAAAAATAACCAGTGATAATCCAATTTCTACCTTAAAATGAAATTAGATTGGAGGATCAATACAGGGAACATACAATCAAAATTTTATCCCAGGGATTTTTTTTTTTTTTTTAACTTTCCCAGAGCTGAAACGAATTCTGGTTTCTTAACTACATCTTGTTTTGGCTCCCATCATATCAAAAATGGAAAATAGCCAGTTGTAGAGAAAATGTTGATGGTTTTGCAAGGTACAGGAATGTAGTTTAAAACTTAGCTATGTATAGAGTCAGCCTTTTTTTCTGCCAAAATGAATAAACCTCTCAGTGAACCTCTGAAGTTCACCTTGAAGTTCATGGTGAAGTCAACAGAACATTTAAGCACAAAGGGAGAGCAAAGTAGAAGTAAGCAGATTTCCACCAATTGCAAGATGCAGTGGAACATTATTAATTCTTACTCACTGAATTAAGACCTTGTAATGTCAGTGTAACTGTGTATTCTTGGGGTGGGAGTGCAGAATGAGATCTATTTTCTACCTTAAAATATTGCCTGGACATTTAAAAGACGTTTATATAGCACATTTTCTGGCCTAGATTTTTTAGGAAATCAAGCTATTTTCAAAGACTTGATATAACATCAAAATGCACTTGAGAAATTATGTAGTCCTGTTTCATTATTTTTGTAGTCAATTTAATGCAGTCTGAGATGGTTTTCTATAGGTGGTTTCATCAAAGTTCTATACATTTAAAGCTTTAAAAATTTAAAAATTATATAATTAATTATCTATTTTATGCACATTTCTCAAAAATGTATGAAATTTAATAATATTTCACTCAAGAAGCGTTTCTGAAAAATTACATGTATTTTGAATTAATATGTTGCTTTTCTTATTGGCTTATGTTATAACAATTTTTAATTTATATCTGACAAGAAATATTGAAATTTGAAACATTTCATATATGGCAAGAAATATAATATCTTACTAATTCTCTTATATTACTCCTTTTGAATATCTATACTTTTAGGCTGTAAAGTTTTAGGATAGAGTTATCTTACTGTAATTTACTACTGATTAAGGACTTTTGTTTATGTGTGCTTGTTTCTGCCTGGTTTGATTTACTTCAGCACAAATCTCAGTAACAGAATGAGATTCTACATTAATAATTTGAAATAATTGCAGTATAAATCCACTTCTACAGACAAAAGACTGCTCATTAATATGTACTATGAAATGTACAATTAGTAAAATGTTGAGAAAACTTTAAAAAATAAAATTAGATCTATACTTGCTGCAACACACCAGAAACTGTAAGAAAACTAAATATTGAAACTTCAGTTTGAAATGGAAAATTGCAAAAGGCAAATACATTAATACGTCACAGTTGTTTTTTCTAATCACATTGGTATGCACTAGAAATATATTATATCTTATATTTTAAAAGATATAGTACCTGAATCACTTTCTCTTTCTCAGATCCTCAAGAAATGAAAGACATTTGGATATAAATGCAATGTAGAAGATAATATTGCGGAAGCAAAGAACTATTATGCTTGAAAATAATAAAGCAGAAGATCCAGTGATTGAAGTGTATTCTCAATTTCATGTTCTCTAGTGTTGGACCATCCTTGTGCAGAAATGCTGAATGAAAAAAAGCAGGCCTTCAGAGCCACCACATGAGGCTTGGAATGCTGTGTGAGGCTGTGGTGTGCTCCTGCTCCATGAGGCTGCTAGTGCCCGGCGTTATCAGATCTCAGCAAAAGCTGACCATAGGGTGCCAGATCCTAGGTGTTTCAAGTGTATTTGTTCCTACTATAAGTGCCATATTAAGTTCTCAAAAATGGTGTCATTTGCAATTCTCACAGTATGCACATACATAGTTTATGAAAATTTTCTTTATTCAGTAATGTTGTTAATTTGGTAAAAATATCTGAACAGACTTGGGCCATTAATTTTGACTAAAGCTGAGTTTCCATTTGGTGATAAAACATAAACCTACTTTGGGTAACAATGTGTGTAATAACCCATTCTTCTACCAATTTATTGTAAATAACATAAGAATTTTAAGAGGTATATACTATCATCTATTATACTTGCAGTCTCCATGGCAAGTCTAGAGATGTGCTTTGCATGTAATCATGATGAAATCTTTTTCGTAAACCAGGATATTAACTATTTGTAAGTACACTAGGATTAAAATTTGTTTCACGATTACTATCATCAAAATAATTTCCCCTTCTTTACTCATGTGTCACAAATTACTCTTGTTTATAAAAAAGGAAAATTGCTTTCTAGGACAGATTAATATTTCAATGTCATTATGGCAGGACACATAATGTTTTCATATGAATAACAGCATGATGTCCTTCCTTGAGCTTAAATAACACATACTTACAGATTATAAAATACTTAATGACTTTTTTGTTTGTTTAGTAACTTATATCACTTTTGCATTATTGTTTGGTTTCCATAGTGATATTTTGTTGGTTCAATTTACATTTCAAACAACATTTAAGCCCTAAATTAGAGAGGATTAAAATTAGTTTTCTTTGTTATAAGTTTTAGCAGAGTTGAATTTTTTATTACACAGGGCATGAAGAAAATTTTCCACATCCACTAATATAAGACTTAGAAATTTTCAATCAAAAATTGAATTTAGTTTTATGAGTATCTATATGATAATTCTAAGTAAACTGAAATAATGGAATAGTAGGCTAATGACAAAGTTATCTATTTTATTTAGCACTTGTATGTTTATTTTAAATGCAACAGGACAATCAATAATTGAGGAGTCTTTAATGTTTCTTTTCTAAAGTTGATTGAATTCTTAAAGCAACTTTTTTCCTGTAAGGCAAAAGCATTTTCCTCAACAGCTTTTGTTTATATCACTCGAAAGGAGCATGAAAATGGAGTAAATGGAAATAAAGGTAGTGATTGTTAAGAGATTGTAAACCATAGTTAGAAAAAGAAGGAACACATAGGTCTATTCTTTGATGTAAACTGCACTATTAATATGTGAAAGAAAGTACAAAGAATCATATAGCAAATTTTACTTCCCTTTTTTCAGCTACAAAAACTGGAAAGAAGAGACTAAATAAACCAGAAGTAAAAGTTGAGAGGAAAGGATGAGAACACCTGTAATGGTCTAAGTGAGATTAAGACACTAAATGCAGAAAATATATTTTACAATATCAAATGAATTCATAGATGTAACTTCAGAACAACTGTCAGTAATCCTAACAAATTCATGATAAAAGGAAAATATGCCAAAAGACTAATGATGGGTAAATGCTTCCAAAATGAAGTAAGAATAGAGACCAGAAATAACAGGTGGATTCTGAAAAATCTTTAGAAAAGATTATATGTTTATGAAAGTTTCATTAGCATAATTTTAGAGTTGTGATTTCAGAGGAAGAAAAAATATGATAGTCAATATTCAATGGGATGTCACTAAAATGAATATAGAATTGTTGTCTATAGCTAAAGAAATTCAAACTCCACTGAAAAATCAATGACATTTGCTAAATCCAAATAGCTGTGAAGATTTTCATTTAACTGTATCAGATTATGTTATAATGAATATCTTATTATGGCAAATAGCAGTTGAGCAGTATGCAGACTTGGAGACCCTTTTCTGTAAAGAAGTGGTGGTTAGAATGTCTATCTATAGCTGGAGAAAACTTAAGAAAATGAGTACTGCCTTTAGGTCCCTTAGTCTGTCTCTAATAGTTGATAAACAGTGCCAACTCTGTGAGATGGTCAGATTTAACTTTCACAAATTATCATCCTCTTATCCTCAATTTGCTTGATGTGCTAACATGTCTCCCCATATTTTCTTGATCAATTCATCTGTCAATGGACACTTGGGTTGTTTCCATACTTTGGCTATTGTGAATAGCTATTATGAATATGAGAGTACAAATACCTCCCTGAGATAATGACTGGTTTCCTTTGGATACATACCCAGAAGTGGAATTTCTGGATCAGATGGTAGTACTGTTCTTAATCTTTTGAGCAATCTCCTGCTGTTTTCCATTGCGGCCACAACAATTTACACTTCCACCAATCTTGCACAAGGGCTCTCTTTTCTCCACCTCCTCACCAACATTTGTTATCTGTAGTCTTTTTATAACAGAAATCTTAATTATGAAGTGATGTCTCATTGTGGTTTTGATTTGCATTTTCCTGATGATTAGTAATGTTGAGCACTCTTTCATGTACCTATTAGACATTTTTATGTTTTCCTTGGTAAAATATTTAAGGTCTTTTGCCATTATTTAATAGAACAGTTTGGGTTTGGGGATTTTTGCATTGTTATTGTTGGGGTATGATTTTCTTATATATTTTGGATATTAACACTTATTGAATATGACTTGCAAATATTTTCTCCCATTCCATAGATTGTTTTTTCATTTTATTGATCTTTTCTCTATGCCAACACATTAATTTAAGTTAGTCCCACTTGTTTATTTTTTCTTTTATTGCCTTTATTTTTGGTTTCAAATCTAAAAAATAATTCCCAAGATCAACGTCAAGGAGCTTACCTTTTATTTATTTTTTTTCTATGAGTTTTATCGTTTGGGGTCTTACATTCAAGTCTTTAATATATTTTGAGTGGAATTCTATGTATGGTTCAGATAAACTGTATAATTTTAACTTGAGAATATAAACGATTAGATTCCAAATGTCTAAATTTAATAAGTTAATGTTAATTCATAAGCTGGGTAACTATAAATACTCCTTACACATAAAACCATTCTCAGATCTGTAGACGTTTACACAGAAAGAACACTTCAAAAATCTGCTTCAGAACTGCTCTCCCATCATAAAGACAAAATACATGATACAATCATTCTCAGACATTTGAAAACAAGCACCACTGGGCATAATTCCTGAGAGATGCAGAATAAATGAGTTGAATCCTACAGTACTCCAGCATACTGCCTGAAGGCAGTTTCCAGAAGAAATCCTGGTGGCCTAACTGTGTTGAAGATACAGATATTAGAGTTCTAGAAGATCAAAGCAGCTAGAATTTAAGGAGGAAGAATACAGGGGAGGAGGGAACTACACAAAGAAAGAATAGTGAAGAACTTAAGAAGGAGACCCTTGAGGGTGGCTCTGTGGTAAAGAATTCACCTGCCAATGAGGCAATGCAGGTGACATGTTTGGGGTCTTACATTCAAGTCTTTAATATATTTTGAGTGGAATTCTATGTATGGTTCAGATAAACTGTATAATTTTAACTTGAGAATATAAACGATTAGATTCCAAATGTCTAAATTTAATAAGTTAATGTTAATTCATAAGCTGGGTAACTATAAATACTCCTTACACATAAAACCATTCTCAGATCTGCAGACGTTTACACAGAAAGAACACTTCAAAAATCTGCTTCAGAACTGCTCTCCCATCATAAAGACAAAATACATGATACAATCATTCTCAGACATTTGAAAACAAGCACCACTGGGCATAATTCCTGAGAGATGCAGAATAAATGAGTTGAATCCTACAGTACTCCAGCATACTGCCTGAAGGCAGTTTCCAGAAGAAATCCTGGTGGCCTAACTGTGTTGAAGATACAGATATTAGAGTTCTAGAAGATCAAAGCAGCTAGAATTTAAGGAGGAAGAATACAGGGGAGGAGGGAACTACACAAAGAAAGAATAGTGAAGAACTTAAGAAGGAGACCCTTGAGGGTGGCTCTGTGGTAAAGAATTCACCTGCCAATGAGGCAATGCAGGTGACACGGATTTGATCCCTGGGTTGGAAAGATCCCCTAGAAAAGGAAATGGCAACCCACTCCAGTATCCTTGCTTAGAGAATCCCATGGACAGAGGAGGCAGATGGGCTACAGTCCATAGGATCACAAAGAGTCAGACACGACTGAAAGACTGAGCATACACACACCCTTGAGTCATTTATTGAATACTGATGTGTGGACTGGAGAAGGAAATGGCAACCCACTCCAGTGTTCTTGCCTGGAGAATCCCAGGGATGGGGGAGCCTGGTGGGCTGCCGTCTATGGGGTCGCACAGTCGGACACGACTGAAGCGACTTAACAGCAGCAGCAGCATTGTGTGCATATAAAAGAAGACTCCTACCATGAAATGAAAAAAAAAAAAAAAGAAGAACCATAGGGAAGTAGAACTCACACCAACTGGAAATATGTTTTCTTCCTACTGTTAGTGAAGATGCAGAGAAAAGGGAATACTTGTACATTGTTGGTGGGAATGTAATTTGGTGAAGCCTCTTTGGAAGCAGTATGAAATTTCCTCAAAAAACGTAAATAGAACTACCATATAATCAAGAAATTCTACTCTGGATATTTATCTGATGTAAGCAAAACATTAGCTCAAAAAGATAAATGCACCCCTGTGTTCAATATGGATTTCCCTGGTGGCTCAAAGGGTAAAGAATCCACCTGCAATGGAGGAGAGTTGAATTTGATCCTTGGGTCAGGAAGATCTCTTGGAGAAGGGACTGTCTATCCACTCCAGTATTCTTGCCTAGAGAATTCCATGGACAGAGCCTGGCAGGCTACAGTCTATGGGGTTGCAAAGAGTCAGACACAACTGAGAAACTAATGCTTTCACTTTCACTTCACATGTTCACTGCAACATTATTTGCAATATCCAAAAATGTGGAAGCAAATTATGTGTACACTGATGTATGAGTGGATAAAAAAATCATATTATATATATAATATATATATTCAGCCTTAAAATAGTACATTTTGCCATTTGTGACAATATAGATGATTTTGGTGTCACTATGCTAAGTGAAATAAATTAGACAAAAACATGATACGGTATGATCTCACGTGGGCTTCCCAGGTGGCTGCTGCTGCTGCTGAGTCACTTCAGTCGTGTCTGACTCTGTGTGACCCCATAGATGGCAGCCCACCAGGCTCCCCCGTCCCTGGGATTCTCCAGGCAAGAACACTGGAGCGGGTTCCCAGGTGGCACTAGTAGCAAACAATCTGCTTGCCAGTGCAGGAGATGCAAGAGATGTGGATTTGGTCCCTAGGTCAGGAAGATTGCCTGTAGTAGGAAATGGTAACTCGTTCCAATATTCTTGCCTGTAAAATCCCATGGACAGAGGAGCCTTATGGGCTATAATCCATTGGGCTGCAAAGAGTCAGACACAACTGTGAAATCTTAAAAGACAATCCAAGCTAATTTATAAGTACAGACAACAAATTAGTGGAGTGTGTGTGTGTGTGTGTGTGTGTGTGTGGTGAGGCATGGAAAGCATAAAAGTGATCAAATGGTTATAAATCAAATAAGTCATGGGAATGTTTTACCAACCGCCCCAAAAAAAAATCAGAGCAGCAAATCTAGTGTCAGAGTCTGTGCAAACTAGAAGACAACGAATAAATCCATAAAGTACTTGGAAATATATATATATATATAAACTGAAAATTTTATCCCTTCCAGGATTATCTTATAAAGATGAAAGCAAAATTAAACTTTTACATACCAAGAATATCATAGAGAGAATAGAAAAACCTTAAAATTTAAAAAGAGTTCTTCAGAAAAAGGAAAATAATATCAGAGAGAAAGTTGAATCTACACAGAAGAATAAATAGTCATAGAGATGGAAAACATATAAGTAATTTTTTTAATTTCTCATTTTTAATCTATTTTAAAATAGTTTACTGTTTAAATACATGATTTGGCTTTCCAGACAGTAAGGTATCAGCCTGCAATGCAGGAGACCTAGGTTTGATCCCTGTGTTAGGATAATCACCTGGAGAAGGGAATGGCAACCCACTCCAGCATTCTTGCCGGGAGAATTTCATGGAGAGAGGGGCCTATAGGGCTACAGTCCATGAGGTCACAAAGAATCAGACACAACAGAGTGACTAACACTTTCAATTTCTAAATAAATAATAACAATGTATAGAGGAGTTTAAAACACATAAAATTTAACTATATAACTTGAATTTTTAATTATGTAATTTAATTATATTGTTCATGGAACAAATGAAGGGAATGAGGAAATTATAGTACTTTTATGTCCTTATTACTACATATGAAGCAGTAAAATGTTATCTGGAGATAGATAATAAGTTAAAGATATATATTGTAATTTTGAAATCAATCATCAAAAATATTAATACCACAAATAAGTATGGTTAATGGGGCATTAAAAGATATAAATTAAATCATAACAAAGATTCAATTAATCTGAAAGATGTAGAAAACATGAAAAAATATTAAGAAACAGGACAAATAGAAAATAGTAACAAGATGTCTATATTTGGAGATACTATCAGCAAGGACCATATAAATATTTTCAACATGAAACCTGCTTTGGCTCAGTTGTTCTGGCCCAAATCATGAAATGCAGAGGAGTACTCAGGGTGTTGATGAATGGGTCAGTGGCTCAATTTGTTCACAAAAGATGTTTTATAGAGTTGTTTTTGGTTCCCATCATATTGAAACTTTTTATCAACGGTTTGAAAGAAGACATAAACAATTAAAAAATTCATGATGACACAATGTCAAGCTGCTTAGCTAATGCCAAGCATATGATAGCATGTGCCAAGCATATGATAGAATCAAAATGAAAAATTGCATATAGAAAGAGTGGACATAAACCAAAGCAAAATATAAAAATGGAAATGAAACCTTGAAATAGGTGCAGAACAGCAAAAAATGCTTTTCAGAATATCATTGAAGAGGTTGGGATCTTCATTTAAAAAATTAATACATGCTAAATGTATCATGGCAAAAATGAAAGTGTTAGTCACTCAGTTGTGTCTGACTCTTTGTGACTCTTTGTGACCCCATGGACTGTCCTGAACTAAATATTGGAATAGGATAAAATTTTAGTGGAAAATTATGACACATGAGTAAAATCTGTAGCTTTGTTAATAATGTCATATGCATGTTTCTTTCTTAGATTTCATAAATGTACTATGGTTATATAAGATGTCAGCATTAGAAAAAGTGTAGCGTGGGGCATATGAGAGCTCTGAACAATAACTCTTCTGTAGATATAAAATTATTTCAGGATATAAAGTTAATAAAATTAATAAGTTTCAATAAAATACAGTGGCATGTAAAAATTTAGGAGAATAGTTATTTCACAGTACAGGAGTAAATTCTCCTTGGTAAAGGAGCAAGTAAATGGAGGAACTGATAAAGATAATTGAGCACTACCTATGTAACAGGACTTTACATGGATTATTGCATTTTATTTTCATAATAACCATTATAGTTGACATATTCCTCTCATCATTTTATAAATGAGATTAAGTCAATTGCTCAGAGCCAGGAAGTTGCAAATCTGGAATATGACTAAGATCGTATGACTATAAATACCAAGTTTTCCACAATGTCATAGTAGCCTCTAGTGTTATAAATTAACTGTTTTATGCATTATCCTTAAGTTTTATTTTAATTTTATGTTAAGTTTAAGATGGATGTTAAAATGTAAAATGCCTTTGGAGAATACTTAGAATTATAAGGGGGGGTCAAGAAATAATGAGGTTTCAGTTCAGCTCAGTTCAGTTGCTCACTAGTGTCCAACTTTTTGTGACCTCATGGACTGCAGCATGTCAGGCTTCCCTGCTGCTGCTACTAAGTCACTTCAGTCGTGTCCGACTCTGTGTGACGCTATAGACGGCAGCCCACCAGGCTCCCCCATCCCTGGGATTCTCCAGCCAAGAATACTGGAGTGGGTTGCCATTTCCTTCTCCAATGCATGAAAGAGAAAAGTGAAAGTGAAGTCGCTCAGTCTGTCCGACTGTTAGCGACCCCATGGACTGCAGCCCACCAGGCTACTTCGTCCATTGGATTTTCCAGGCAAGAGTACTGGGATGGGGTGCCATTGCCTTTATCACCAACTCCTGCAGCTTACTCAAACTCATGTCCATTAAGTCAGTGATGCCATCCAACCACCTTATTCTCTGTTGCCCCCTTCTCTGCTCCCACCTTCAATCTTTCCCAGCATCAGGATATTTTCCAGTGAGTCAGTTCTTTGCATCAGGTGGTCAAAGTATTGGAGTTTTAGCTTCTGCATCAGTCTTTACAATAAATATTCAGGATTGATTTCCTTTAGGATTGACTGGTTTGATCTCCTTGCAGCCCAAGGGGCTCTCAAGAGTCTTCTCCAACACCACAGTTCAAATCATCAATTCTTTGGCACTCAGGTTTCTTTATAGTCCAACGTTCATATTCATACATCACTACTGGAAATACCATTGAGTCAGTTCTTTGCATCAGGTGGTCAAAGTATTGGAGTTTTAGCTTCTGCATCAGTCTTTACAATAAATATTCAGGATTGATTTCCTTTAGGATTGACTGGTTTGATCTCCTTGCAGCCCAAGGGGCTCTCAAGAGTCTTCTCCAACACCACAGTTCAAATCATCAATTCTTTGGCACTCAGGTTTCTTTATAGTCCAACGTTCATATTCATACATCACTACTGGAAATACCATAACTTTGACTAGATGGACCTTTGTTGGCAAAGTGATGTCTCTGCTTTATAATATGCTGTCTAGGTTAGTCATAGCTTATCTTCCAAGAAGCAAGTGTCTTTTAATTTCATGGCTGCAGTCACCATCTGCAGTGATTTTGGAGCCCAAAACATAAAGTCTGTCACTGTTTGCATTGTTTCCCCACTTAACCAAAATAAAAGAAGAAAAGTAGATATATGAGTACATGATAACTATTATCAATAAACAAGATTTTTGTTTCCTCAGAAGGGAGCCATTATACATTTATGACAAGGGTACATATTTCATTTTAAGAGAAAATATACTTCAGCAGTAGTTGTCTAATAATAAAAGGATTTGTCTTTTGAAATCTTGCTAATGGTATTAAGTTGAGGCAAGGTGTCTTCTCCAGGGGAAGTCTATCATTTTAAGAAGAAATAATTCATGCAAAGACATAGTGGTATGAAATGCCCTGAATATTCAGAAACTAGAAAATACTAATGGATACATATTCTTGTACTAACAGGAATTGCTCAGGGATTTTGCTATCACACTGAGAGACTGAGTAATAAATTGGCATTCTAACTAAATCCTATTATTATGACTTGGAATACTATTATAGATGCACTAAGTAGTCACTTGAAGTTATTCTAGACAGTCACATTAGGTGATATTTTGTAAAACTGAAAGTAAAGTCACAGTTCAGTTCAGTCAGTTCAGTCACTCAGTCCTGTCCAACTCTTTGCGACCCCGTGAATCACAACACGCCAGGCCTCCCTGTCCATCACCGTCTCCCAGAGCTCACTCAAACTCACATCCATCGCGTCGGTGATGCCATACAGCCATCTCATCCTCTGTCGTCCCCTTCTCTGCCTGCCCCCAATCCCTTCCAGCATCAGAGTCTTTTCCAATGAGTCAACTCTTCATATGAGATGGCCAAAGTATTGGAGTTTCAGTTTTAGCATCATTCCTTCCAAAGAACACCCAGGGCTGATATCCTTTAGACGGACTGGTTGGATCTCCTTGAAGTCCAAGGGACTCTCAAGAGTCTGCTCCAACACCACAGTTCAAAAGCANTTCATATGAGATGGCCAAAGTATTGGAGTTTCAGTTTTAGCATCATTCCTTCCAAAGAACACCCAGGGCTGATATCCTTTAGACGGACTGGTTGGATCTCCTTGAAGTCCAAGGGACTCTCAAGAGTCTGCTCCAACACCACAGTTCAAAAGCATCAAATCTTCGGCACTCAGCTTTCTTCACAGTCCAGCTCTCACATCCATACATGACCACTGGAAAAGCCATAGCTTTGACTAAACGGACCTTTCTTGGCAAAGTAATGTCTCTGCTTTTGAATATGCTATCTAGGTTGGTTATAACTTTCCTTCCAAGGAGTGTCTTTTAATTTCATGGCTGCAAAGTCTAGTATCGCCTAATTTTCTTGTAAAAAAAGAAAGGATGAGAACAATAAAATTAAAATTAGCTAAGCTTTTATTATATGCCAAATATCATGCTGGATATATTTTATATAATTTATAAATTCTATTTAAAAGAATGAAAACCAAACCCTAAATGTGCAAAAACCACACTGACTTTCTGAAACAATTTTGCCTCACAATGATGTTTTGATTCTGTTTCACTTCTGGCACAGAGTCATACTATGCTTTTGGTTGAGCCAAAATAGGGACTAAATACAAATATTTTCCTAGGAAATCTGGCAAAACCACAGGGATACAATACTATTTAATTATTTTAACACTGAGTTATTTTCTAAAACTCATTTATTTAGGTTAAAACTAACTGATTTCTGATACCATAGAGGCATGCAAGCCTCTAAGTCTTTATTGTAATTGCCCCTTTAATATAAATGAAAGTTCTGAAGGCAACTTTTGATAAAGATGTCTAGATAGAAAGCCAATGCTGCTGGGGGGTAGAACTGGAGGATAAAGTGGTAATCCAATAGGTAGGAAGGATGGACAAGAACAGAAGATGAGACCTAGGGAGACAATGTAAGTTGCCTTAAACACTTGCCTTGAATCCCTCTGTTCATTGTTTTCAATTGTCTGTATGACATCCAATAAAATTACATTCTTGTATTTTGAGTTTACACTCTTCTCAAGGAAAATATGAGTATTGCAGTTTCTAATTCTTCTCTGGGATGAATTGGTGGTGGCGGTTTTGTCACTAAGTTGTGTCCAATTCTTGTGACCCCATGTACTGTAGCCCCCAGGCTCCTCTGTCCATGGAATTTCCCAGCAAAAATACTGGAGTGGGTTGCCATTTCCTCCTCCAAGGGATCTTCCTGATCCAGGGATCAAACTCGAATCTCATGCATTGTAGGCAGATTCTTTAATCCTGAGCCACCAGGGAAGCCAGATATGTGATTACAAGGATACTTATATAACACATGGTGTTTCTAGAAAATTCCTTAAAATCTCTATCATAATAGGTGATAGTCACATTTAGATAGATAAATCTGCCTGGAGAGATCTATCTATCTAGTGTGTCTGTGCTAAGTCACTTCAGTTGTGTCCGACTGTTTGTGACCCTGTGGTATTGTATCCCACTAGGCTTCTCCATCCATGGAATTCTCCAGGCAGATACTGGAGTATGTTGCCATTTCCTCCTTCAGGGAGAGACATAGGGTAATAACTTTCTTGAAAATGCATCATTGGTTTCCTTGTGCCCATGCTTTGGCCAACTGCGTGCCTGTTATTGTTGTACAAACCTCAGTGGTACAGAGAACCTGAAAAAAGTACTGAGTGATCACAGAACACAATCTCTGGGCAAATTGATCATCTTTATTAAGTGACAGCTACAGCCTTTGTTCTTGTTCTTATTTTTGTCCTTATGGAAATGCTTATTTCCATTCTGTATGATATAATCCTGTGGGGTTTTTGTTGTTAGTGTTGCTGTTCTGAATCTTAATTTTCACCCCTAGGAAAGATGTCTAGAAAAAAAAAGCATTGTTTTAGGTTTATACTTAATAATCATCTCCATAAAATTTTAACAATTTGTAATCTTGGACTCTATATCTTTTATTCAACAGAAAAAAAAAAAACAAAAAACCTCTTTCCAGAGTGTTTGATTCTCAAACATAAATAAAAAGCAAAAACAAATGTACCCTATCCTCGTCAAGATATAAAACATACACAGTTTTAGGGCCATATATACACATCTTAGCTTGTCTTATATAAACAGGAACTTTTAAAAGTATGTCTTATTTCAAATGCACATATTTATGTAAAAATAAATCAACATATAATAAAAATGTAAATTTCTACATAAAGGCTTAAAAGCATACATAAAATCACCCTCACCATCGAAGCTATTTCCTCAGTACTATTCCCTGGAGATGTTCCTATCAGATAATTTTAGTATATCATCCTAAGAAAAAGTATGCATATATACCAGCATATGAAAGCAAACTACTAGATATGTTACTTTGCCTCGATTTTTAATTTAATAAAAAAGATCATGTTAAATCATAAAAATACTCACAACTCTATGAAGTGAGTATTCTTACCCAGTTAACTTGAGGAATAAAGAAACTGAAACATTTGGCACTGAGATGTTAATTAACACATCCAAGTTTCCATAGTTAGTAAGTGGCAGAACCAGGTTTCAAGAACTATCATTCTTAACTCCGGAGTTTATGCTCTTAGCTCTTCATTATAATGTCTTAGGGATCCTTCTGCATCTAAAAAATGTATATTTACAAAATTGTTTTGAAAGATAATGTGGTTTCAGAGATTTTTTTAAATAAATGATCTTTTTCATAAATTACTGAATGAGTGTTTAGCATTGTTGCCAACATCCCCAAGGTAGAGCTGTAGAAATGAGATACCAGTCTAAAAGTTTATCGTTAAGCTTCTTACCTTAAACTTAGTTAACTCTTTAAATTTAGCTTAAATCTAACTTTGCTAAATTAAACTTTTAATTTAGTTAAATTGTTGTGATAGGCTCTTCATATATTTTGTTAAAACAACTAAGCTGGACAAAGTTTGTAAAATAGTAGCATGATCTGCCTTAAATCTCTCAAGGTATACACTTGGAATAGTAGATCAGAGTGTCCATACTGTTGGCTGGTGTCTTTTCCCTGGTGTTATTGTGGCTATTGCTGTCAGTTTTCCCAGCCAATATGAAAGGCTATTTCATATCAATCCTTTTGGCAGAAAATTCTCTGCCTCTAGTTGAGATCTTCAGACTAAAATCCTTTCTCGGTAGTGAGAAACTGTGGTTAAAGATATCTTGGGCATCAAGATTTTTCTCTACTTGAAGGCTTTAAAAAGACAATATATATTGTGCGTGGTTATTTTAAATATTCTATCAAACACTTTCAAAAATATGTCCCCAATTACCTCTTTCAAACTTAAAGGTATTTACCTTACCAATTATCTTTGTTCAGATAATAAAATAGAATTAATACTCTTTTTCATTGCAAAAATGAAAGTAGACACAAGTTCAGTTCAGTTCAGTTCAGTTCAGTCGCTCAGTCATGTCCGACTCTTTGCGACCCCATGAATCGCAGCACACCAGGCCTCCCTGTTTATTACCATCTCTCGGAGTTCACTCAGACTCACGTCCATCGAGTCCGTGATGCCATCTAGCCATCTCGTCCTCGGTCGTCCCCTTCTCCTCCTGCCCCCAATCCTTCCCAGCTCAGAGTCTTTTCCAATGAGTCAACTCTTTTCATGAGGTGGCCAAAGTACTGGAGTTTCAGCTTTAGCATCATTCCTTCCAAAGAAATCCCAGGGTTGATCCTCTTCAGAATGGACTGGTTGGATCTCCTTGCGGTCCAAGGGACTCTCAGGAGTCTTCTCCAATTCAAAAGCATCAATTCTTCGGTGCTCAGCTTTCTTCACAGTCCAACTTTCATATCCATACATCCAGACACAAGTTACATTACAATTTACTATGGTAAAGAAAATAAGACATTATGCAAAATATGATGGGTATAAGAACACAGATTGCTGAGGTTGAGTTCTCACAAAGCCAAACAGGTTTCCTAGGCAATCCTCTTGTAGATGGAGAGGTCTGTAAGTATCTTGTAAAGCTGCTGAGTAGACAGAGCATTTTACCAATTATCTCTTATCATGTTTCATTTAATTACTACAAGACTTAATAAAGGAATGCAAGTTATTCTTCACTGAAGCTTAAAAACAGTAATTGTACTTTGTAGTAAAACCCCTGATAAATTGACTATTAAATGTACTACTATTTTTCTGCATTCGCCAATGTTTCTTTCTCTGAACATACATTACTTTTCTAATGAGAAACATGCACCCACCTCACTAATTTTTTTAACTGTTTTTTAATATGGTATGTCTCATAGTTAACAAATAGTTCTTAGAACGTGTATTTTTGCCAAGTAAACTCTCATGGAATCTCTAATAAGTGCAAGCATATTCTTATTTTGATATTAAATTTAGTACATATACTTTATAAGTATAGTTCAAAGCTAGAGAAAAAATAATTTGGGTTTTATTTTTCAAATGTTCAGATAATAGACGCTATTACTCTGGAAAAATTCTTCTGTTTCTACTATAGCTCTGTGTAAACCTGCCCCTTTATGGCAGATAAGTAATATATGAGAAAAAAAGTACTGTTTAAAAAATTTCTTACAAGAAAACTTTTTATCCAGTTCTTATATGTATTCTTGAACTTTCTAAATGCTGGACATGTTTGTGTAAAATTTAAGATAACATACAAAGTACATATTAAAGGTATATTTTCTCTTCCAAAAGGCCTTATTTCTAAAAGGGGGATATAAGACTTTCAAAGAAATTGCATTTTTTACCAAAAAGCTTGATCTTTTATGACACTGTCTCTTATACACATCTAGATGTGTATAAGAGACAGATATAATCCTGTGGGGTTTTTGTGTTATTGTTGCTGTTCTGAATCTTAATTTTCACCCCTAGGAAAGATGTCTAGAAAAAAAAAGCATTGTTTTAGGTTTATACTTAATANTCCCACAATGCTGTCTCTTATACACATCTAGATGTGTATAAGAGACAGGATTATAATTGACCAAATTGGTTTGAAGGCATTTCAATAACTATAGGAACCATGGTCTGCTTTACTGATAGATTTATCCAAGTATGTGATAGTCCATTAGGAAAATGATTCATCTGAAAGCAAGCAGACAAAAATCCACACAGTGCTTCAAACACACAACCAATTTGAGAAGTAACCAGACAGCAATTACCTAGTTAGGATATGCTTTTGACCATATAAGTAATGCCTCAGGTTGCCACTTCTAACAAGATTTTATTTGCTACTTTAAAACTTGCTATTTTCTCTTAAATAGATGAATGTCACACATCCTGTAATTAGAAGGCAGCTAAAGTATATCCAGTCCAGTGAAAAGGATATGGAGGAGGAGAGGAAGAGCTGTAATACAAACAGAAACATTGGAATGAATGAATCAAGGTTGCCTGTAAAGTCTTAGGTACTATCATTAATGTATCTTAAATTACACTGTCCTAAAAATCCAATGGATGGAGTAGCCTGGTGGGCTGCAGTCCATGGGGTCGCTAACAGTCGGACAGACTGAGCGACTTCACTTTCACTTTTCTCTTTCATGCATTGGAGAAGGAAATGGCAACCCACTCCAGTATTCTTGCCTGGAGAANAAAATCCAATGGATGGAGTAGCCTGGTGGGTTGCAGTCCATGGGGTCGCTAACAGTCGGACAGACTGAGCGACTTCACTTTCACTTTTCTCTTTCATGCATTGGAGAAGGAAATGGCAACCCACTCCAGTATTCTTGCCTGGAGAATCCCAGGGATGGGGGAGCCTGGTGGGCTGCCATCTATGGGGTCACACAGAGTCGGACACGACTGAAGTGACTTAGCAGCAGCAGCAAAATCTCTGTGCCTTGTTTTTTCCCTACTCTCTATCCTGTAATTCCCCTGATAATTTCACACAGACACTCAAACTTCCATTTTTTTTTCCATTTTAAAATATTTTATCATAACAACTCCATGCTCAGGGTGGTCCTACAAATATACTTAAACTTATTTGTGACTTGTTTTAAGTGCTAAAATTTTATTCAGGCTCAATGGTGACTAAACCCTGAAGAAACAATGTGAATAAATTCAAATTCTATTTTTAGCTTTGGTATTACAATTTTCAAAATAATTTATAATTACCTATTTTTTAATCTTATTGAACTAATTAACCTTCTTGATTTTCATATTAATAATTTGGGCTTCAATCTTGAAATTAAAAGATGCTTGCTCTTTGGAAGAAAAGCTATGACAAACCTAGACAGTATAATAAAAAGAAGATATCAATTTGCCAACAAAGTTCCATATAGTCAAAGCTATGGTTTTTCCAGTAGTCATGTATGGATGTGAGAGTTGGTTCATAAAGAAGTCTGAGCATCAAAGAACTGATGCTTTTAAACAGTAGTGTTGGAGAATACTCTTAAGAGTCCCTCAGGTAGCAAGGAGATCAAACCAGTCAATCCTAAATGAGATCAATCCTCAATATTCATTGGAAGGACTGACGCTGAAGTTGAAGCTCCAGTACTTGGCCACCTGATGTGAAGAGCCCACTCATTGGAAAGGACCTTGATGCTGGGAAAGATTGAGGGGAGAAGGAGAAGGAGATGACAGAGGATTAGATGATTGGATGGCATCATCAACTCAATTGACATGAGTTTGAGCAAACTCTGTTTGAGCAAAAGACATGGAAGCCTGGCATGCTGCAGCCAATGGGGCAGCAAAGAGTTGGACATGACTCAGCAACTGAACAATAACAATAGCTCTATATCTTGTAAACTGCAGACTACAAGCATTTACAGACTCATTTCCCATAATTCCTCCTCAAGTAATCACAAATGGCTAAACTATTTACTAATGACAGAACCCTGGGCTGCTATGTTATACAATTCTAGTGGGTATATTCATATAAACTATGTTAGCAATATCCCTGGAGCTTTTCAAGACACAGTCATTCATGTGAACTACAATGAGAGCCTGCATTCCAGAATTATGCACTGCCCTAGTCTGGTTAGACCCATCACACCCTTTTACTTATCTGATCTTTGCTTCTGTATATGTTCTGTGCCAGAAATTCGACCACCAGCCTCCAGACTACCTAAATGAGGTTAAACTCTCTTTATATTTCAAATTCATAATTTAAAGTTTACCATGTCTATGAGTCCACCTAATGAAATTTTGTTCTCAAAAGAGTTCAGCACTCGCTCTGTTGCTTCATGAGTGTAGTGAGTGTGTGTGAGTTTGCCTTTCCTGCTTGAGAATGAGATGTTTAAGGAAAAGAATCATGACTTTCTAATCTTTGAATAAGTACATCATAGTACTTGCTTCATGGTTGGGTTAGAAATCATTCGCCAAACTGATTTCAATAAAATAACACAGCTTTCGCCTCAGTCTCGAGCGCTAGCTGGCAGCCAAGCCGTACGTGCTCAGGGATTAGTGGCCGCCATCGACGGTGCTTCAGTTCCTCTGGGCTCCTCTGCGCCACTCGCTCGCCAAACACTCCGCCGTCATAAGCCGCCATCATGGTAAAGCTCGCAAAGGCCAGTTAAAATCAAGGTGACTCCAATAAAATGGCTCCTCCCCCAAAGGAGGTAGAAAAAGATAGTGAAGATGAGGAAATGTCAGAAGATGAAGACGAGGAGAGCAGTGGAGAAGAGGTTGTTATCCCNCACTCCGCCGTCATAAGCCGCCATCATGGTAAAGCTCGCAAAGGCCAGTTAAAATCAAGGTGACTCCAATAAAATGGCTCCTCCCCCAAAGGAGGTAGAAAAAGATAGTGAAGATGAGGAAATGTCAGAAGATGAAGACGAGGAGAGCAGTGGAGAAGAGGTTGTTATCCCTCAGAAAAAAGGCAGGAAGGCTACAACTCCAGCAAAGAAGATGATGGTTTCCCCAACAAAAAAGGTTGTAGTTGCCACACCAGCAAAGAAAGCAGTTGTTGGCAAAAGGGCAGCAGCTATGCCAGTCAAGAAGACAGTTACACCTGCCAAAGCAGTGGTAACACCTGGCAAAAAGGGAGCCACCCCAGGCAAAACATTGGTAGCAACCTCTGGTAAGAAGGGAGCAGCCACCCCAGGCAAGGGAGCAAAGAAAGGCAAGAATGCCAAGAAGGAAGACAGTGATGAAGAAGATGAAGATGACAGTAAAGAGGAAGACGATGATGATGAAGAGGAGGATGAGCCAGCAGTGAGGAAGGCAGCTGCTGCTTTTGGTGCCGTTCCTGCCACAGATGATGAGGATGATGAGGATGACGAGGAGGAGGAGGAGGACGACGAAGATGACTCTGAAAACGAACCTATGGAGATTGTACCAACGAAAGGAAAGAAAGCTCCAGTAAAAGCTGTTCCTGTGAAAGCTAAGAGCACTGCTGAAGATGAAGAGGAGGAGGAGGATGAGGAGGAGGAAGAGGAGGAGGAGGAAGAAGAGGAGAGGAAGAAAAGCCTGTCAAAGAAGCACCTGGAAAACGAAAGAAGGAAATGGCCAAACAAAAGGCAGCTCCTGAAGCCAAGAAACAAAAAGTGGAAGGCACAGAACCAACTACATCTTTCAATCTCTTTGTTGGAAACCTGAACTTCAATAAATCTGCTCCTGAGTTGAAAACAGGTATCAGTGATGTTTTTGCTAAAAATGATCTTGCTGTTGTTGATGTCAGAATTGGTGTGTCTAGGAAGTTTGGCTATGTAGATTTTGAATCTGTTGAAGACCTGGAAAAAGCCTTGGAACTCACTGGTTTAAAAGTCTTTGGCAATGAAATTAACTAGAAAAACCAAAGGGAAAAGACAGTAAGAAAGATCGAGATGCAAGAACACTTTGGCTAAAAATCTGCCTTACAATGTTACTCAGGATGAATTAAAAGAAGTGTTTGAAGATGCTGTGGAGATCAGATTAGTCAGCAAGGATGGAATGAGTAAAGGGATTGCTTATATTGAATTTAAGACAGAAGCTGATGCAGAAAAAACCTTGGAAGAAAAGCAGGGAACAGAGATAGATGGGCGATCCATTTCTCTGTACTACACCGGAGAAAAAGGCCAAAGTCAAGACCATAGAGGTGGAAAGAATAGCACTTGGAGTGGTGAGTCAAAAACCCTGGTGTTAAGCAATCTCTCCTATAGTGCAACACAAGAAACTCTTCAGGAAGTATTTGAGAAGGCAACTCATATCAAGGTGCCCCAGAACCAAAATGGCAAATCTAAAGGGTATGCATTTATAGAATTTGCTTCATTTGAAGATGCTAAAGAAGCTTTAAATTCATGTAATAAAAGGGAAATTGAGGGCAGAGCCATCAGACTGGAGTTGCAAGGACCCAGGGGATCACCTAATGCAAGAAGCCAGCCATCCAAGACTCTCTTTGTCAAAGGTCTCTCTGAGGATACCACAGAAGAGACATTAAAGGAGTCGTTTGATGGCTCTATTCGAGCAAGGATAGTCACTGACCGGGAGACTGGATCCTCCAAAGGGTTTGGTTTTGTAGACTTTAACAGCGAGGAAGATGCCAAAGCTGCCAAGGAGGCCTTGGAAGAAGGTGAAATCAATGGAAACAAAGTAACTTTGGACTGGGCCAAACCTAAGGGTGAAGGTGGCTTTGGTGGCCAAGGAGGAGGCAGAGGTGGCTTCGGAGGATGAGGTGGTGGCAGAGGTGGCCGAGGTGGCTTTGGTGGCAGAGGCCGGGGAGGCTTTGGAGGGTGAGGAGGCTTCCAAGGAGGCAGAGGAGGAGGAGGAGACCACAAGCCACAAGGAAAGAAGACGAAGTTTGAATAGTTTCTTCTATCCCTGTCTCTCCCTCTTCCATTTGAAAGAAAGGACTCTGGGGTTTTTACTCTGTTACCTGATCAATGACAGAGCCTTCTGAGGACATTCCAAGACAGTATACAGCCCTGTGGTCTACTTGGAAATCCGTATAGATAACGTTTCAAGGGAGATAACCCTGTTGGTGTTGACTGGATATTCGTATACACTTTTTAAAGAGATGA
>SJYX01020108.1:374665-427696 GCA_006410675.1 Oreotragus oreotragus
GTTTTTTTTTTTTTTTTTTTTTTTTTGCTTTGGGGGCTGTAAAGGAAATCAGAATGTTTTACCATGATTTTTGCTTCAGCAACTTTGGGACAGATTAAAAGTCTTAGTACTCTGAAAAAAGAAAAGAAAAAGAATACATAACTCAGGAAAGTACTTAAAAACATCTTATCAGCCTTTAGGGAAAAAATACTCTAAACCACTTACCTAAAGTTTCATTCTTAAAAATAATCCTGATTTTAGAAACAGTCAATTTCTGTTTTGTATATTTTATTGACATCTACTCCTTACACAAAACAAAATACAGAATTATCAGACATAAAGTTTCCCTGGAACAACGCCTTCCTATTTCCCTGTTTGATTATTCCTTCAATGGTCATAAGAATGCTAAACTTAACCCACAAACTTGCATAATTCTATTTTCAGTAACCCTTCTAAAGCCTAAGCTTGCTCTTTGTAATACAAATGAAAACTTACATATCAGAAATTCAAAACACTGTCTTGAAAACTAAAGAAGAGTTGTCTTCCATAAATGTAGACATCAATCCCTGTTTTAAACAATTCTCCTATGATCAACTGTAAGATATGTGGGTAACAATTTCTTACTGAATGCAGGAATTTCACCAGATGAAAGCAAACATACCAGGTAACTGGCCATATTTAAGATGAATCATACACTACGTGCATGCTCAGTCACATCTGACTCTTTGCAACACTATAACTGTAGCCCACATGTCTCCTCTGTCCATTGGATTTTCAAAGCAAGCATACTATAGTAGGTTGTCATTTCTTCCTCTGGGCATCTTCCTAACCCAGGGATCAAACCTGTGTATCATGCATCTCCATCATTGTCTGGTGGATTCTTTACCACTGACCCACCTGAGAAACACCAACCCCATGTTATATAAGGTTTGGGTGCATTTTAAGTTGCTTCAGTCATATCTGACTCTTTGCAACCCTACGGACTATAGCTCATCAGGCTCCTTTGTCCATGGGGTTCTCCAGGCTAGAATATTGGGGTTGGTTGCCATTTCCTACTCTAGGGGATCTTTCTATGCAGGGATTGAACTGGCAACTCTTATTTCTCGTACATTGGCAGGCAGATTCTTTACCACTAGTGCCAACTAGGAAGCCCATATAAAGCCTAATGTGATTCTAAAGAAAAAAATTATGACAATACAAATAGCTAACTGATCTTTATTAGGCATTTCAGAAGATTTTAGAAGGTCTTATGAGTACCCTTTAGTTATCCAGCTCTATAAAGGTGATATATGGAGGAATACACACAATAAAGAGAATGTCAGTTCTGAGACTTAGATCATTTTGATTTGACAGGTACTACTGAGAACTAATTATATTCCAGGTTCCATTACCTAGCCATAGTTAAACATAAACAGACAAAATCTCTTCCTTCATACTATAGTACTTCCTTACAGCATAGTAGGATGGGAGATTAGCCCTGGAAAGGTAGACTGGAGCTTGATTATAAGATAGACTTTGTGTTACATGTCATTGTGCTTCTTCTAAGCTAACCAGTCTCATATTTTTAAGAGACCTTGGCATTTATCTCATTCTAAGGAAATGGCAACCCATTCCAGTGTTCTTGCCTGGAGAATCCCAGGAACAAGGGAGCCTGGTGGGCTGCTGTCTATGGGGTCGCACAGAGTCGGACACACCTGAAGCGACTTAGCAGCAGCAGCAGCAGCAGCAAGGGGCTGTCAACCAGGAATAGATAAGGGGCCTATGCTTCCTGGCACATCAGCACTACATCTGACTGTGCAGCTCCAATTGCAGGCTTAGTTTGTGCCTCATCATGTGACACATTGTGATGGACATGCCAACAGACCCCAATAGACTGTATATACTTTGAAAGCCAATTTCAACATTTAGAAGCTGATTTGGCAGAAGACCCTTCCCTAAAGACCCTTTCTAACATCTGAACATGCGGTTTCTCCTATGTCTGCACGTTTTCACATTATAAACACAAACTTTCTGTCAAATACTGGTGTTAAATAATCAGCATCCTTCTCTAGCCAACATTTACTTGTACAACAGAGCATGCCAACAAACCCTCTAATACTAATTACCAGCCAAACCATTTCCAAAGAAAACAGGGATGTTAACCCTTAGATATCATTAATTATCCCTTGTATTAAATACTAAAGAGGATGGAAGAAACAGGTTTCCTCAGAATTCAGATTTAAAGATATCATTGTGAAGGTATAAAAGCCACTTGGGTTATAATTTCACTTTTAAAAAATCTAATAACTTTCTTAACAACAACCATAATGAAACTGCTTCTAGGTCTATTTCTGTATATGTAAAACCAAACAGAAGAAATAGTTTGTTTGTAAGAAAGTGAGTTAAATCTATTTGTTTCTAATGACATTTTAAGGTTAATTCATATAAGACACAGTAAACCAAAGTGATGACAAATCACCAAAGACCTGGGTACTATACCAGACGTTTACAGGACTACTTCAACTGGCTATGTCTCAGCATCTCTTGTTGCCCACTTTTGAAACATAGTTAGGATGAGATATGATTATCTTGATGTCACTAGAGATTTTAATCTTTTAGAGAAATATTGTCAACTGGAAATATAATGCAAGCCACAACTTGCATTTTAAATGTTATAGTAGTCAACAATAAAAGTAACAAGTGAATTAATTTAAAAATGTGTTTTATTTGAACCAATCTACCCAAAATATTATCATTTCAACAACTGTTCATTGTAAAAATATTCATTAATGATGTATATTTTGATACTGCCTTTTCAAATTCTAATGCAAATTTATATTAACAATGCATCTAAATTCAGACTAGCTCAACAGCTATATGTGACCACCATATTGAACAGCACAGTCTTATGGGCTGACCCTGTATCAGTGTCACTGGTTGTTGCTATGTACTGGACAAGTTTGTGTGTATATCAGGGCCTCAAAACAGTACATTATTGTGATGAGGGATATTTGTAAACTAATGTATAATATAGAAGTTGTGTTTTTTAGTTGCTAAGTCGTGTCTGACACTTTTACGACCTCATGGACTGTAGCCTTTCCTGGGATTTCCCAGGCAAGAATACAGGAGAGGGTTGCCATTTCCTTCTTTGGGGATCATCTTGACCCAGGGATCAAACCCACATCTCCTGCTTGACAGTTGGATTCTTTACCACTGAGCCACCTGGGAAGCCCTAATAATTTAGAAATATGTCATGATAATTTATCATATCATCCCACAATGTTTGAAAGTATTGCTTCACATTCAGACAGCAAGTAATTGACTCCCTACTTACTGGTTAAGGAAGTCTAATGTTCATTAATGTTGAGTTGTTTAGGGAAAAAAAGATATTTTAAAGCATCAAAACATCAATTTCCCTTTCTCTCTTATGTAACTTAGAAACAGCTGAGGCAACATATGTCAGAGATTTAGAATGTCAGTTGTCATTAAGAACTAAAACTGAAGTAATATAATAAAGAACTAGTCAACATTTTCAGAATTATTGCTGCTTAAAGCAGATGCCTCTAGTTTTGTGACACCTCCCCCTGCTAAATTTTAAGATGTATCTTTTCTAAAACCCTTTCCTCTGGAAAAATTCTCTTTGCTTTCTTTCATATGCAACCAACCCATTGCTCAGCCACATCATCCCATGGTTCTAAATGATTAATCATAAGTAGCTTTCCTGGCTCTTGCTCATGCTTCCTCATGCTAGAGTTTTGATTTCCTACAATTTCTTCTTGAAAAGTATTTTTTTTCCCCCAAGTCACAGGATATGTCTTATTGAGGACCAAAAACAGCATGCAGCCTTTGTCATGCCCTTCCACAAGACCAGCTTCCCTCTTGGGCTCCTTGCTCTTCTCAATAGATTGTTTGAAGGTGACTTGTCCCTTCTGTGAGCCTGTCTATAGGATACATTTAACAGTTTAATTTAAAACCATATTTAGCAGTATAATTACTATATCCTCAAGCTGTTAACTAGGCAAAGAAGTCCTCTTCCATGATGTGTCCTGGTAACATATGTTGTCAAAACTACTTTCTAGCAGTTTAGAAAAAATGATCCTTTCCCTGGTCCTGTTATCCTTTTAATTGAGCCCTAAGGTGATGTTGAATATGCCTAGTGTCTAACACAGTTGCGATAAAAATGGCCACTTTAACATCTGCTCACAGCTCCTCTATAGTGCTGGCACGGATCAGTACTTCTCTCTAGCACCAGGTTTAAACCAGTTATTGGGCTTCAGTGGTGGCTCAGGTGGTGAAGAATCTGCCTGCAATATGGGAGACCTGGGTTCGATCCCTGGGTTGGGAAGAACTCCTGAGAGGAGAGCATGGCAATCTACTCCAATATTCTTGCCTGGGGAAGCCCTATGGACAATGGAGCCTGGGGGTGCTGCAGTCCATGGGGTCACAAAGAGTTGTACACTACTGAGCGACCAAGCACACAAACCAGTTATCAGAGACTAGACTGTCTTCTGTTTCCCCATAACCCCAGCCTTCATCCTTTGATGCACTGCTTGCTGTATCAGTGCAACAAGAGAGCAAAACTTGGAGTAGAAGCAATATGTTGAGTGAAAATTCTTTTATATTTTGTAATTCCTTTTTCATATTCTCTATATTATACAATATTTATTTAAAATTTGAATATTTAAGGTATTATTTGTATAAGTGTAAAGACTTTTTTCATAAATTAAAAAATCTTTATTGACTATGAAAGTAGTCAAATTGCTAACATTTGTTGGATCATTATAAAAGCAAGAGAGTTCAAGAAAAACGTCTACTTCTGTTTTACTGACTATGCCAAAACATTTGACTGTATGGATCACAATAAACTGTGGAAAATTCTTCAAGAGATGGGAGGACCAGACCACCTGACCTGCCTCCTGAGAAACCTGTATGCAGGTCAGGAAACAACAGTTAGAACTGGACATGGAACAACAGATTGGTTCCAAATAGGGAAAGGAGTATGTCAAGGCTGTATATTATCACCATGCTTACTTAACTTTTATGCAGAATACATCATGAGAAACACTGGGCTGGATGAAGCACAAGCTGGAATCAAGACAGCCAGGAGAAATATCAATAACCTCAGATATGCAGATGACGCCACCCTTTTGGCAGAAAGTGAAGAACTAAAGAGCCTCTTGATGAAAGGGAAAGAGGAGAGTGAAACAGTTGGCTTAAAACTCAACATTCAGAAAACTAAAATCATGGCATCTGGTCCCATTACTTGATGGCAAATACATGGGGAAACAGTGGAAACAGCAACAGACTTTATTTGGGGGGCTCCAAAATCACTGCAGATGGTGACTGCAACCATGAAATTAAAAGATGCTTGCTCCTTGGAAGAAAAGTTACGACCAACCTAGACAGCATATTCAAAAGCAGAGACATTACTTTGCCAACAAAGGTCCATCTAGTCAAAGCTATGGTTTTTCCAATAGTCATGTACAGATGTGTAAGTTGGTCTATAAAGAAAGCTGAGTGCCAAGAATTGATGCTTTAATAGATACTTTTGAACTGTGGTGTTGGAGAAGACTTTTGAGAGTCACTTGGGCTGCAAGGAGATCTAACCAGTCCATCCTAAAGGAAATCAGTTCTGAATATTCATTGGAAGGACTGATGTTGAAGCTGAAACTCCAATACTTTGGCCACCTGATGTGAAGAACTGACTCACTTGAAAATATCCTGATGCTGGGAAAGATTGAATAAAGAAGGAGAAGGGGATGACAGAGAGTGAAATGGTTGGATGGCAGCACTGACTCAATGGACATGAGTTTGAATAAGCTCTGGTAGTTGGTGATGGACAGGGAAGCCTGGCCTGCTGCAGTCCATGGGATCGCAGTTGACATGACTGAGTGACTGAACTGAACTGATAAAAGTAATAGTCATTGTAAAAAATAAATCAAACTATAAAGATTTCTATAAAATTTCTTATAAATTCTACAGTAAAATTTTCTAGAGTGGTTTGTTTTATATCCTTTATCCTTTTGCGTTGTCTTTCTCATTAAGATTATATGATGTATGTATAACAAATTTTCACATATATATATATAGTGATTATACAGTGGAGGTAACAAATAGATTCAAGGGGTTAGATATGGTAGACTGAGTGACTGAAGAACTATGGATGGAGGTCTGTAACACCAAACAAGAGGCAGTGACGAAAACATATCCAAGAAAAAGAAATGAAAGAGGGCAAAGTGGTTGTCTGAGGAGGTTTCTAGATAGCTAAGGAAAGAAGAGAGCAAAAGGCAAGAGAGAAAGGGAAAAATATGCCCAACTTAAGGCAGAGTTTCAGAGAATAGAAAGGAGAGATTTTTAAAAGGCCTTCTTAAGTGAACAATGCACAGAAATAGAGGAAAACAGCATAATGAAGACTAGAGATCTCCTCAAGAAAACTGGAGATACTAAGGGAATATTTCATGCAAGGTTGGGCACGATAAAGGACAAATCCATAAGGACATGAGAGAAGCAGAAAAGATTAAGAAGAAGTGGCAAGAATACATTGAAGAATAAGATCTTAATGACCCAGATAACCATGATAGTGTGGTCACGAACCTAGAGCCAGACATTTGGAGTATGAAGTCAAGTGGGTCTTAGGAAGAATTACTAAGAATGAAGTTAGTGAACGTGATGGAATTCCGGCTGAACTACTTAAAATCCTAAAAGATGATGCTGTTGCAGCACTGCACTCAATATACCTGCAAATTTGGAAAACTCAGCAGTGGCCACAGGGCTGGAAAAGTCAGTTTTCATTCTAATCTCAAAGAGCAATGACAAAGAATATTCAAACTACCATAAAATTGTGCCTGTTTCACATGCTAGTAAGGTTATGCTCAAAATCCATCAAGCTAAGCTTCAGCAGTTTGTGAACCAAGAATTTCCAGATGTAGAAGCTGGGCTTCAAAAAGGTAGAGGAAGCAGAGATCAAACTGTCAAGATTCATTAAATCATGGAGAAAGCAAGAAGTTCCAGAAATACATTTACTTCTGCATTGTTCATATACTAAAGCCTTTGACTACTGGTTCCAAATAGGAAAAAGAGCATGTCAAGGCTGTATATTGTCACCCTGCTTACTTAACTTATATGCAGAGTACATCATGAGAAACGCTGGGATAGAAGAAGCACAAGCTGGAATCAAGATTGCTGGGAGAAATATTAATAACCTCAGATATGCAGATGACACCACTCTTATGGCAGAAAGTGAAGAGGAACTAAAAAGCCTCTTGATGAAAGTAAAAGAGAAGAATGAAAAAGTTGGCCTAAAGCTCAACATTCAGAAAACTAAGATCATGGCATCTGGTCCCATCACTTCATGGCAGTTAGAGGGGAAACAGTGGAAACAGTGTCAGACTTTATTTTTTGGGCTCCAAAATCACTGCAGATGGTGACTGCAGCCATGAAATTAAAAGATACTTACTCCTTGGAAGGAAAGTTATGACCAACCTAGGTAGTGTATTCAAAAGCAGAGACGTTACTTTGCCAACAAAGGTCCGTCTAGTCAAGGCTATGGTTTTTCCAGTGGTCATGTATGGATGTGAGAGTTGGACTGTGAAGAAAGCTGAGCACTGAAGAATTGATGCTTTTGAACTGTGGTGTTGGAGAAGACTCTTGAGAGTCCCTTGGACTGCAAGGAGATCCAACCAGTCCATCCTAAAGGATGTCAGTCCTGGGTGTTCTTTGGAAGGATTAATGCTGAAGCTGAAACTCTAATACTTTGGCCACCTCATGCAAAGTGTTGACTCATTGGAAAAGGCCCTGATGCTGGGAGGAATTGGGGGCAGGAAGAGAAGGGGACACAGGGGATTAAATGGCTGTAGGGCATCACCAACTCAATGGACATGAGTTTGAGTGAACTCCAGGAGTTGGTGATGGACAGGGAGGCCTGATGTGCTGTGATTAATGGGGTCACAAAGAGTCAGACACGACTGAGCAACTGAACTGAACTGAACTGATATGGATCACAAGAAACTGTTGAAAATTCTTAAAGAGATGGGAATACCAGACCACCTTACCTGTCACCTGAGAAACCTGTATGCAGGTCAGGAAGCAACAGATAGAACCAGACATGGAACAAAGAACAGGTTTAAAATTGGGAAAGGAGTATGTCAAATATGTCAGTGTGTCAGTATTGTCACCCTGTTTATTTAACTTCTGTTAGAATACATCATGTTAAATGCTGGCTGGATGAAGCTTTAGCCAGAATCTAGATTTCCAGGAGAAATATCAACAACCTCATATATGCAGATGATACCACTCTAATAGCAGAATGTTAAGTGGAACTAGCCTCTCAATTGAGAGTAAAAATGAGAGTGAATAATCTGGCTTGAAACTCAACATTCAAAAAACTAAGATCATGGCATCCAGTCCAATCACTTCACGGCAAATTGAGTAAAAATTGGAAGCAGTGACAGATTTTATTTTCTTGGGCTCCAAATTCATGCAGATGGTGACTGCAGCCATGAAATTAAAAGATGCTTTCTCTTTGAAAGGAAAGCTATTACAAATCTAGACAGCCTATTAAAAAGCAGAGTCAAAGCTATGGTTTTTCCAGTAGTCATGTAAAGATGTGAGAGTTGGACCATAAAGGATGTTGAGTCCCAAAGTACTGAAACTCTCAAATTGTGGTGCTGGAGGACTCGAGAATTTCTTGGATTGCAAGAGTATTAAGCCAATCAGTCCTAAAGAAAATCAACCTTGAATATTCATTGGAAGGACTGTTGCTGAAGCTCTAAACCTTTGGCCACCCAATTTGAAGAGCCAACTCACTGGAAGGAGTTTGATGCTGGGAAAGATTGAAGGCAAAAGGTTAAGTGGGTGACAGTGAATAAGACAGCTAGATAACATCACTATCTCAGAGGACATGAATTTGAGCAAGCTCCAGGAAACAGCAGAGGACAGACAAGCCTGGCTGCTGTAATTCATGGGGTCACAAAGAGTTGGACAATAATTAGTGACTGAACAACAAAAAAGTGGATATAATATCTACATTTAAATTTTTATTAGATGCATAATATTCCATTTCATACCATGAATAATTAGCCAAGTCTTATTGATGAATTATTAGGTTCAAATCCTTTTTCATTAAAATCTAAGTGTAGATACATTTTATATATAAATTGGAATCTGTTGCCAATTATATTTCTTGAGAATTCCTTCTTGTGGAATCTTTGTGTCTGAAGCTATTATATTGAATGTGTTTACTCATTCCTTTAAAATATTTTGTTTAGCAAAATGTTAAAATAATAGATTTTTTCTTTCAAAATGACAAGTTTAGAACATGTGTTTTACCTCGTTGATATCTTTAAAAAGTAAGAAAATCTTTTAAAATAACTAAAAAGGAGAGTAAGGTTACTCTGAACAAATTAAAAAAAATAAGAGTACTTGAATAATATTATATATATATAGTATTTGAAAATTAATAATATAGGTTATCTCTTGATATGAATGCATATACAACTACCTAATTCTTTCAATGACTTCATAGTATTCTATTTCCTACATCTAACATAAATTATATCCTAATAATTGACTTTGAAGATATGTTTTCAGTTAATATTCTGTTAAACACCGTAATAAATATCAATGTATAAATCTTACTGCTTTGGGTGATTGTAACTATAGATTATAGATTTAGCAATTGCTGTATAAAAGACATCATGCTTTTTACCAAAGTGTTAAGAAACAACATACTTTCACCAAAACTGGAAATTGAGAAGTTATCCAAATTTTTAATTTTGCCAAATAAGTAGGTGGTAAATCATATTTATTCTCATTGTGTTTAACATTTCTGAATACAGAACTAGTATATTTTATATTTTTCATTCCCTAGTTTTTAAATATAATTTGCTACCAATAATATATGCTAATATTATACCATTTAATCTTTTTTTTTAAAGGTTTTATTTTTTATTTTTTTTAATTTTATTTATTTATGTTTTTTTTTTTTGTATTTATTTATTTTTTTACACGAACTCCCAAACATGAACCCCCCTCCCAATTCAAATAATGATGCCATGTTAAATTAATTCTGTAATTTGCTTTATTCACTCATTATTTTATTGGTGAAATGCAAACACATTATACATGTTGTGGTAGTTTATTAATTCCTTGTCTCATTCTTTCCCACTGTTGCAATATGTTGTTTGCTTTAATCCATCCTCCTGTCATTTTACATTACGGTTATTCCTACTTATTTTCTTGTTGAAAATGATGTTGATAACAGCATTATTCTGTCTCCTGGTGTAAGTATATAAATATTTTATCAAACATATATATATATGAAGAAAGTAGTTGTGCCTTAGTATAAGCACATTTTTAAAATGTATACATAATTCCAAATTGTTTACAAACTGTTTGAAAGAAATTCAAATTGTTGTAAGCAATAGCCATGGCTTTTTCAGACTTTTCAGGGTTTTTTTCTACAATTAAGTGGTTCAGCTGGCTCCTCACTATGGTTTTAGTTTGCTTTTCTTTAATTTCTGAAAAGTTTGACCTTTTCTTTNGTGCCTTAGTATAAGCACATTTTTAAAATGTATACATAATTCCAAATTGTTTACAAACTGTTTGAAAGAAATTCAAATTGTTGTAAGCAATAGCCATGGCTTTTTCAGACTTTTCAGGGTTTTTTTCTACAATTAAGTGGTTCAGCTGGCTCCTCACTATGGTTTTAATTTGCTTTTCTTTAATTTCTGAAAAGTTTGACCTTTTCTTTTTGTTTGTATTAGGTACCCATATTCCTGCTTGTAGGAAATACCTCTTTTTATATTTTGTTAAATTGTTTTGCTTTTTAAATTGTTTTTTAAATGTTGTACATGCTCTGTATTAGTATATTGCTAATTATATGTGGCAAATATCTTCTCCCATTTTTTACTTTCACTCTATTTGTGGAAAAACGAATATAATCAGTTTTATTAATGTTTCCCTTTTTGTTCTCTATTTTATTTTAAAACATTATAGTACTATATCTCACAAAGAAATGTTTTCTTCATGTGTAGTATGTTATGTAATAGAAATCCTATTTCATTGTTCCATGTAGGTAAGCACTGCCCCAGCATCATTACTGAGTAATTATCTTTCTCCATTGACCTCACTGCTGTCATATATTGAGTCTCCTTATGTTTGCACTGATTTGCTAATGAGTTTATGTTACATTCTATTCTTTTGTTTTTTTACTATCTTGTTAATATTCACCCTGGATCTATTATATGATATTTGCTACTTGATAGCCTGGTGTTGGGGCTTCCTTGGAGGCACAGATGGAAAAGAATCTGCCTGGTATGCAGGAGACCTTGGTGCAATCCCTGGATTTGGAAGATCCTCTGGAGGAGGGATGGCAACCCACTCCAGTGTTCTTGCCTGGAGTATCCCATGGACAGAGAAGCCTGGTGGGCTATTGTCCATGGGGTTGCAAAGAGTCGGATATAACTGAGCGACTAAGCACAGCACAGCACAACGCAGCCTGGTGTTAGTACTATCATATGTTTATTAATTTAGTTTGATTTTGATGTTTATATCTTTATTTCAACCTTGTGAATCTTCTGCTTCAAAAATGTTTTGGCTCTTTCATGGCTTTGCTGTCAAGAACTATAAAGCTACTTTGAAATTTTGATTAGAATTTTGTAACTATCATATTATAAATCAAGTAAAAAATTAATCTTTACTGATACATCATATTCCTATGAACATGGATATATGCCTTCATCTATTTCAGCTCTTTTGTAATTTTCAAATAAATGTCTCACATATTATTTGTAAGTTTAGAATTTTTTAAGATTTCCATATTTATATGATTATTAAATTATATAGAAAGATTTTTTTATTTCTAAAATTATTGAAAGATTTAATTACATCTTAATTTAACTAAAATTTAAATTTTAAAATTAAATACAACAATTTTCTATATGTGGTTTGCATGTTTTCAGTAATTTAATTGTTAATGTTTGGGTTATTTTTTCTAAAGCTATGTTCTCTGATATTTTAATGAACATGAACAAAATTAATTAATGACCAATTATTGAGAATTTCCTATGTTTTAAGCAATGAATTCATTACTCAATTTATCTTGGGTAAAATCCTGCAAGATAAAAGTAATTATTTACTTTTTAAATAAAATAAGAGGAAAGAGTAGAGACAAGTTAAATAAATAAAGATCGAACTCATAAATGCAATATAGCCAGAATATTAAATCCAGATCAACTAGATTCTAAAATCTTTTCCCTCACCACATCCTATAATCAATATGGGAGTATAATTCTAACACACAATCTCAAAACTTTCTGTTGTGCAAGTAGTATTGCCAAAAATAAATTTGGAACCCCTTTAATATTATAGATTCCACATCAGATTTGATGAATCCTTATGAAGTAAGAAATACAACTATAAACACATTTTTTTTTGTCTGATTTCAGGAAAAATTTGTTAATGTAGATAGACTATTGCTATGTGAACCTCTAAGTTGTGATATATAATGAAAGATACTTATTTATAGAATGTTTTTGTTAAGTACTGAATTAAGGCTTTAGAGACTAAATATTGCATTTAAAGACTTCTGTGATCTTTCTTTTTTAATATAATGAAAAATTCAAATAAGATTAAATTATCTTAATGTACTAATGAAGAAATAAATCATTTTCAATTAATTATATATGAGAAANAATGAAAGATACTTATTTATAGAATGTTTTTGTTAAGTACTGAATTAAGGCTTTAGAGACTAAATATTGCATTTAAAGACTTCTGTGATCTTTCTTTTTTAATATAATGAAAAATTCAAATAAGATTAAATTAATGTACTAATGAAGAAATAAATCATTTTCAATTAATTATATATGAGAAAAAAGCTAAAACAAAATCTCTATTAAATTTAATTTAATCTCATTGAATAAGTTTAAACACACATAAAATTCTTTCCTTCTCTTTTAGTAGCAACTCGAGAAAGTCATTGTACATGTTAAATGCTCCATACAAGCTATACCACAGAGACAAATCAATGACATTGCTGTAAACTTTGCTGGGGAGGCTCTTGGGTTTATATAATGTGATTTGTCATCTGTAACACCAAAGTTACTTTTCTTTGCTAGAGCCTGTGGTCAGACATTATAAATTACTTAAAAGATTAATGGCTTGTCAAATTTCTTGTTAGGTAAATCCCAAAGGATACAATTTATTCACTGAAGTAACTGTTGGACAGTAATAAAAAAAAATACCACATATTTCGTAGTAAGTCTGCAAAAATTAAATGGTAGTCAATAGCTTCTCTCACAACAGTAACAATCTCTTTCCCATCACTTAGTACACCATAAAGAGGGAGTTTTATTAACTGACACCAGAAATCTCTTCAATGAAGTGACGCCATGTGCCTTAATAATTCCTTGGCATAGGGCAGTAGTGCCTTAGCCATCTGCACAGCTAACTAATACTATATGAATCAGACATCAAAAATGCAAATGAATTTGGGTCGTGGCCTACAACATAAACAAGGAAGCATCCAGGTGTGAGACAAAGGAGGCAGTTGAGCCTACCACACACCAGAGTGAGCTGTTTAAAGGGGACTGCCACTACTCAGCCTAAGCAGATATTATGCAGAAAAGTGGGTGCAATGTTGTTAGAGCTTATGAATCTTCAAGAAAATTTTCTAAACCTAAACTTTTTCATAAAATGTCCAATTTTGAAAATGTTCTGCTGAGCAAATATAATACCTCCATAGGTTGCTTTATGCTTATTGTGGCCTATGGATGTATTATATTTCAAATATAAACTTTTCACGTGAGAACAAAGGAGTGAAGAGTAAAAGAGAATATAAAATGCAGAGAGATAAAAGTAATTTTGGCTAGAAGGAAAGAAGAGTTGGTCCCTGTGACTAAATATTTATAGTGAAAAGTGACAAGGAAAAGCAGGACTGGAATATTTTTGGAAGACCTAAGGATAACATGAAATTCTTGAAATTATTTTTGAATTTCAAGGTCTAACATTTCTGGCTTCTGCCACTTGCTTCCTTACTGGGCTCTTTTTTCTTGGGTGTATCTGTTCAAGTCAATTTTTTAATTCATAAAATGGGAATATTTGCTACAGCTATATAGGATTTATGAGATTATTAAAATGAAATGTTATTAATATATAAAAATAACTACAAACATATCTGTTGCAGAAGATATACTTCATGGTTTTCGGTTTATATTTCTTTTCCTTTTCTTAGTTATTTATTATCGGCTGTGCTGGGTCTTCATTGCTGCATGCAGGCTTTCTCTAGTAGTGGCAAGTGAGGCCTACTCTCTCATTGTGCAAGGGCTTCTCTTTGTGGTGGCTTCTCCTATTGTGCAGTACTGACTCTAGGAAGCGTGAGCTTCAGTAGCTGCAGCACATGGGCTCAGCAGTTGTGGCTCAAGAGTTCTAGGGCTCAGTAATTGTGATGCACAGGCTTAGTTGCCTAATGGCATGTGGAATCTTCCTAAACCAGGGATTGAAACTGTGTCCCCTGCATGGGCAGGTGATTCTTAACAGTCCCTCTCTTCCTTTTCTTGTTTGCTATTATTTGGAGTATGGTTGGGATTATGAAAGGTGGTTTGCAAAAGGAAATAAAGTCAACATTTTAGGGTACTCAAAAAGGAATAAGAGTTTATAAGAGTTAACAAGATAATATCCATATCCAATCATGCTATTATTTTTTTCCTGAACATTCATTCAAATAAAGAAAAAAGAAATAGACATTCAAATAATAAGTTCAATGGTAACTCTCTGGACCACAATGAGGAAAAGGATAGTAAACCTGAGTGTAGATTTTTGCCTATTTCAGAAACTCATTTCAAGTTTATAGTACTATTTTCATTAACATAAAATAAAACACATTTTAATGTAGAGTATTTATTTTATCTAGGTCTTATTTTTTAATGATACATGAAGGGAAAATTAGTCCAGAGAATGCCTGAACACACAGAATTGTGTTGTAGGATGGCAAGTCTGCATTTAAGGAACTCAAATCTTTTATACTGAGAAATAACCTTCCTGACCTTTGTCCCAAACAAAGGCATTATTTATATTATACTGGATAGTATATTTGGCCAGGAGAGACTATTTCTATTTTCCAAGGCTATTTGCTTTATAAACATGTTTGAAAATGCGGTTAAAATAAAGGCAGTCTATGCATCACAAGATGTTCACACACATGACAGAAACTACACAAGACACACAGAAACTAAGAAGAATGTCCTCATATACTGTCCAATGACTCAATTAACCAGGATAAATGTACTCAATTTTCAATATTTGTAGTCCTCTTAATTTCTCAATAATCATTTTTTTCTCTCTTCACTATGGAAATAATAATGTAGGTTTTATGGATATAAACCTAGTCCTTATCTTGTGGACTCCATACATAGCTGTGAGGATTAAACTTTAAACCAAACAAGGTCCTTGGCCTACAGGTTCTCTTAGTCAAGAAAAGGAGCTACATGTAAATGTCAGTCATCAATTGTATTGTAACAGTAGTATATTCAAAGGTTAAGTGGTAGATAGGAAGAAGTACTTGGTTTGACCCAAAAGATGTCTATCAAAGTGGACTTTTATCCAGGAACAAGACTCTAAGTTTCTCAGAGGAGCTTAATTTTAAACTATATTTTGATATTAAGACTATATGCATTTTTAGTAAGTAGAGGTAGAAGAGGTGTGAGAAAGTGCAGGCAATGAAAATATGCAGGATATGCAAGAGAAAAACCATGATATGCCATGGAATTTTTAAGTATTTGTTATTTTTAGAACATTGAGTACATATGAATAGATAGAAAATGATTCTTGGAAAATAGCAGGGTAGATTATGAGTGACCCATCTAATGCTAAGGATTTGGGCTTTGCCATAAGACAGTTGGAACCAATAAGGAAGAATATTTTAAAGTATATTAATTTATATTACATTAGTGTTTTCTTATTTCAAAGAGTAATACTGATTTCTTATTAGCTAAAATCTACAAGCAACTTTTCTCATTCTTCTTGAGATCTAGTCCAGGAAATTTACAGTGAATTCTGATGACAAAGGAGATAGAGAATTTTGCTTTCAGTTGTCATCAAAAGCTGATCTAGTCACACATGGGCAGAAAATGTACAATACTTCAGATTCCTGAAAGTGCAACAACAGTAGCACTGGCTTGGGAAGGGAGTAGAGGGGGTAGACCAAATGTGGTTAAAGAGAGTCTATAGTCCATTCCTCCTTCCTGTATGGTTCACTGCATATGTTTCTGATTCCTGCACTGGATTGACCCGGGAATTTGGGAAAGGACAATTTAATGGCTTGAAGAATGGTTTAGAGACTGCTTTACCCACACACATCAAATGCAGGCAGTCATTCAGGATCTGAAATTCTTCCAGATAAAACCAACCAAACAATCAAACAAAACACAGCTCATTCATTCTTTGAAGCATGCCTTTAGAAAAATACATGTGAATATTTTTTGAGTACATACAATGTTCCAGATACTGGTATAAGAGATTCACATGTATTAAATGTAGCTATCAAAATGACTTTAAAAAGATGGTTTTTTTACTTCTTCTTTACAAATGAAGACACTGAGACACACACACAAAGTTACTTCTGCAAAGTCATAAATGGACAAAGTCAAGATTCACAACAAGCCAATCTTCCTCCAGAGGCCATACTCTTAAAAGCAGTTAAAAACTTATATAGAAGAAAAATTACACATTGAAGTTTCAAACGCAGACTTGATAGCTGTATTATAGTCAAATTTATCAGCCATTTTATATCTAAGGCCTGCAATCATTAACTTCTCTAAGACAAATTATACTTTTTCTATAAAAGGGAAAGATTATAATTGGCATTTGTTGGGGGGAGGGTAAAACCAAAAGACTTATAATCCATTAAGCAGAGAAAGTATAAAGGGAATAGGTAAATCCTACAATAACTAGAGAAATTAAGTTTCTACATTCGATGAGTTTACTCAAAAATAAGAATGGTCTTTAAGGAGGAAGTTTTAGGTATACTGATTCCTCTTGCCCATTGGAGAGCCAGGTAGAGATGTTCAGTATGTAATTTTAAAACATGTGTAGATTTTAGGAGTCAAAATCTAGGGTAGATATGTAATGGTTAGCCACCAGCTTATCTTAAGAGTTAGGAGCCATATGAATGGAAAGATTATATAGTGAGAAGGGTGAAGTAGATTATGAAACAGCATAGTTCTAAGGAGCCCTAGAAAATATCAAGGGGTCAGAGATGAAGAAGGAACATTTAGAGAGAAGACAGATGAAGAGAGAAATAGTTTCACTGAGACAGGGTAGTTTTAAAAAATGAGATGTTTTTAACAGAGTTTGATCTGATAAGAAGCAATATTTCTCTACAAATATGTCAAATGGAAAATTTGCTGGTGGCCTTACCAAGAGTCATTTTAAAGGAGTAGGAGAAGATCCACTCAATTTGTATAAATATAACAAGAAAATAAAAAGAAATTAAATTACAGTTTTGAGAAGCTATGAAGTGAAAAAGTGATAGAGAGATAGACAATCTCTAGTGGGACAAAGTCAGAGAAGAGTTTTTGTTAGTTATATTGACAAAAATGTGTTAAAGAAATTCAGAGAGAGAGGAACTAATATAAAGTGGTAGTTTGACGTTAGGTAATAGGTGATAATTTATGAAGCACAAAGAAGTTTGAGGCTAAAGCTGGAATGCTAATAATTCATTTTTAAAGACTATTATAAAGTATGTCTGTTTTACAAAGTATTATTCATAAAGATGGTAAACAAAAATACAGAACAAAAACTCTAACTAAAGAATATACCAAAATGTCAGAGAGAAAAATATAAACCAAATACAAACTAAACCACCAAGCTTTTCTTTTTCACTGTACAATGTATGTTAAATAAAAAGATAAGATTGTATTACCAAGATTGTAATACAAGATTGTATTCCTGTGCTGCTATATTTACACATGCACAAACCCCACTGCCAATATAAAAGCTCCTTTAGTGATGACTATTTTGTTCAAGCCATATTTAAGAAGCAATCAATTGTTTCTCTCCTTTTTCTTTTTCAATGAAAGTATGTTCCTTCAAATTCATTTCTTTGATATTCAAATAATTTATGTGAGTTTTCATCTCTGGACTCAAAAAATGTAGATTTTAAGGTGATCACTATTAATTTTAGTTTATTTCAAAGTACAGAAATTTGTATTATAGTCATGCGTCCAACAATCAAAAAAGCAGCTGTATATCATACTACACTGGTGGACGTAGAGGCCAGGAAACTGTAATACAACACCCTCTCCTCAAATGGTTTGCAAACTATTTTGAAAATAATTATACTCAGAATTTGTAGGACATTCTTTTCATCCCATTTTGCTTGCAAACAAGTTTATCTGGGTGACTTATTCAATGCCAGCTGTAAGCACGGCTGATGGATTTGCATTGATTTATTTAAAGTACTTTCCTTGTGATCAAAAGCAGATATTTGCAAGAAGCCTGGAAGAGATGTAAAATAAATTTGCAGCCATGAAACAAAATGAAAGAAACTCATATCCATGACTTTGACCTTATTAGCCTGATGTTTCAAACTAACCAGCCATGGAGGAGATGATGATAAATATATACATATATAAAGACAGAGTACTTAACACAAACATGTTTTACTCATACACTCAGATTTTCCCTTGAATCAATTTATATTTCCTAAAATACTTGAATCTATTCATTTTTTCAGAACTGATAAGACGAGATTTTGAAAGCACCCTTCTTAATTAATCACAAACCAATGCAATAAAAGCAGTAGGGATTTGGAACACAATAATCTACATTCTTCATTTAGATAAAATTTTATCTCTGTTATAAAACACAAACACTAGATTTCTAGTGATGTATTTAATCAACTGATCAATAATTTGGTCAGAGTTTCAGATTCTGCCAAATGAGAACATCAGAGGAATAGGGTGCTATTAAGTAGCAGAATGAGGTGATTTTCCCTTCAGTTCACCCATCACTTGGTTCCGAGTATGCTAGTAAAACTTCCATGTTGTGTTACAATTTATCTGCTTACTTTCTACTGCATAAAGGCAAGAGTGCCTAAATCAGTTCAGTTCAGTTCAGTCGCTCAGTCGTGTCCGACTCTTTGCGACCCCATGAATCGCAGCACGCCAGGCCTCCCTGTCCATCACCATCTCCCAGAGTTCACTCAGACTCACGTCCATCGAGTCCGTGATGCCATCCAGCCATCTCATCCTCGGTCGTCCCTTTCTCCTCCTGTCCCCAACCCCTCCCAGCATCAGACTCTTTTCCAATGAGTCAACTCTTCGCATGAGGTGGCCAAAGTACTGGAGTTTCAGCTTTAGCATCATTCCTTCCAAAGAAATCCCAGGGTTGATCTCCTTCAGAATGGACTGGTTGGATCTCCTTGCAGTCCAAGGGACTCTCAAGAGTCTTCTCCAACACCACAGTTCAAAAGCATCGATTCTTCGGCGCTCAGCTTTCTTCACAGTCCAACTTTCACATCCATACATGACCACAGGAAAAACCATAGCCTTGACTAGGCGGACCTTAGTCGGCAAAGTAATGTCTCTGCTTTTGAATATACTATCCAGGTTGGTCATAACTTTTCTTCCAAGGAGTAAGCGTCTTTTAATTTCATGGCTGCAGTCACCATCTGCAGTGATTTTGGAGCCCAAAAAAATAAAGTCTGACACTGTTTCCACTGTTTCCCCATCTATTTCCCATGAAGTGATGGGACCGGATGCCATGATCTTCGTTTTCTGAATGTTGAGCTTTAAGCCAACTTTTTCGCTCTCCTCCTTCACTTTCATCAAGAGGCTTTTTAGCTCCTCCTCACTTTCTGCCATAAGGGTGGTGTCATCAGCATATCTGAGGTTATTGATATTTCTCCCGGCAATCTTGATTCCAGCTTGTGTTTCTTCCAGTCCAGCGTTTCTCATGATGTACTCTGCATATAAGTTAAATAAGCAGGGAGACAATATACAGCCTTGACGTACTCCTTTTCCTATTTGGAACCAGTCTGTTGTTCCATGTCCAGTTCTAACTGTTGCTTCCTGACCTGCATACAGATTTCTCAAGAGGCAGGTTAGGTGGTCTGGTATTCCCATCTCTTTCAGAATTTTCCACAGTTTATTGTGATCCACACAGTCAAAGGCTTTGGCATAGTCAATAAAGCAGAAATAGATGTTTTTCTGGAACTCTCTTGCTTTTTCCATGATCCAGCGGATGTTGGCAATTTGATCTCTGGTTCCTCTGCCTGTTCTAAAACCAGCTTGAACATCAGGGAGTTCACGGTTCACATATTGCTGAAGCCTGGCTTGGAGAATTTTGAGCATTACTTTACTAGCGTGTGAGATGAGTGCAATTGTGCGGTAGTTTGAGCATTCTTTGGCATTGCCTTTCTTTGGAATTGGAATGAAAACTGACCTTTTCCAGTCCTGTGGCCACTGCTGAGTTTTCCAAATTTGCTGGCATATTGAGTGCAGCACTTTCACAGCATCATCTTCCAGGATTTGAAACAGCTCAACGGGAATTCCATCACCTCCACTAGCTTTGTTCTTAGTGATGCTTTCTAAGGCCCACTTGACTTCACATTCCAAGATGTCTGGCTCTAGATTAGTGATCACATCCTCATGATTATCTGGGTCGTGAAGATCTTTTCTGTACAGTTCTTCTGTGTATTCTTGCCACCTCTTCTTAATATCTTCTGCTTCTGTTAGGTCCATACCATTTCTATCCTTTATCGAGCCCATCTTTGCATGAAATGTTCCCTTGGTATCTCCAATTCTCTTGAAGAGATCTCTAGTCTTTCCCATTCTGTTGTTTTCCTCTATCTCTTTGCATTGATTGCTGAAGAAGGCTTTCTTATCTCTTCTTGCTATTCTTTGGAACTCTGCATTCAGATGCTTATATCTTTTCTTTTCTCCTTTGCTTTTCGCCTCTCTTCTTTTCAGTGCTATTTGTAAGGCTTCTCCAGACAGCCATTTTGCTTTTTTGCATTTCTTTTCCATGGGGATGGTCTTGATCCCTGTCTCCTGTACAATGTCACGAACCTCATTCCATAGTTCATCAGGAACTCTGTCTATCAGATCTAGGCCCTTAAATCTATTTCTCACTTCCACTGTATAATCATAAGGGATTTGATTTAGGTCATACCTGAATGGTCTAGCGGTTTTCCCTACTTTCTTCAATTTAAGTCTGAATTTGGAAATAAGGAGTTCATGATCTGAGCCACAGTCAGCTCCTGGTCTTGTTTTTGTTGACTGTATAGAGCTTCTCCATCTTTGGCTGCAAAGAATATAATCAATCTGATTTCGGTGTTGACCATCTGGTGATGTCCATGTGTAGAGTCTTCTCTTGTGTTGCTGGAAGAGGGTGTTTGCTATGACCAGTGCATTTTCTTGGCAAAACTCTATTAGTCTTTGCCCTGCTTCATTCCGCATTCCAAGGCCAAATTTGCCTGTTACTCCAGGTGTTTCTTGACTTCCTACTTTAGCATTCCAGTCCCCTATAATGAAAAGGACATCTTTTTTGGGTGTTAGTTCTACAAGGTCTTGTAGGTCTTCATAAAACCGTTCAACTTCAGCTTCTTCAGCATTACTGGTTGGGGCATAGACTTGGATAACTGTGATATTGAATGGTTTGCCTTGGAAACGAACAGAGATCATTCTGTCGTTTTTGAGATTGCATCCAAGTACTGCATTTCGGACTCTTTTGTTGACCATGATGGCTACTCCATTTCTTCTGAGGGATTCCTGCCCGCAGTAGTAGATATAATGGTCATCTGAGTTAAATTCACCCATTCCAGTCCATTTTAGTTCGCTGATTCCTAGAATGTCGATGTTCACCCTTGCCATCTCTTGTTTGACCACTTCCAATTTGCCTTGATTCATGGACCTGATGTTCCAGGTTCCTATGCAATATTGTTCTTTACAGCATCGGATCTTGCTTCTATCACCAGTCACATGCACAACTGGGTATTGTTTTTGCTTTGGCTCCATCCCTTCATTCTTTCTGGAGTTATTTCTCCACTGATCTCCAGTCGCATATTGGGCACCTAACGATCTGGGGAGGTCCTCTTTTGGTATCCTATCATTTTGCCTTTTCATACTGTTCATGGGGTTCTCAAGGCAAGAATACTGAAGTGGCTTGCCATTCCCTTCTCCATGGACCACGTTCTGTCAGTAGAAATATCATATTCTATTATCAAGTAATATTACTACATGTAGTATACTTTTTAATGTTTATTGTGTGCTATTTTTTGATATATTTCTCTTTTCTAATTATTCCCATCTTCAATGAGTGCATATAGATATTATAATATACTTTTTGTTTATACAGTATGATAAAAGCATATATACTCATATTAAGAATATATTTATGATTCAAGTTTGTTACACTAATTTTGTCCAATCTAGAAACTACTGATTCTTTTTAGAGGTTGCTCCAGTCTATTACTTTTTTATGTTGAGATCTAAAAACAGGTGTTTTGTTCAATTGTTGTACCTATTCTGGTATAGTTGTTTATTGTTAATTGCTATTGCATACCATAGCAAATTGATAATTGAGTGCTAATCCAGTTTTCTATTTTTCCTCCTGCTGAAGGATTAAGATGTCTTACTAAACTTTCCATGTTAAAATTTCTCCAGTTGTCATTTTTTGTTTCCTTTTGTGTGTGTGTGTGTTTTGTCCTGAAAATGATGCAGTAATATTGATCAAACAGAGAGATACATAAATATTGACACTCACTTAAATGATTAGGGCAGCGAAAATTATGTTTTTGTCTTATTCCAACAGTTAAGACACTGAAAAGAGAACAAAGTTTAATTTAATGTTGGTTAGGATACTGGAACTACTTTCTCCTAAAGACCATAAAATCAACTACCATGATAAGATCCGTAATTTGCCCTAAAACAAGTCAGACTAATTTTATATGCCACAAATGATGAAAGCTGCCTTGGATTTATTTTAATTATTTTATACACATAAGATCTCTATACTTTAAACACACAAAAGACTAAAAAAATGGGTCATGAAGCTGAAGACAGATTTATAAAAATATATCAGAGCAATTATTTGCATCTCCATGAAATCCCAGCATTGCTTGGTGTTACAGGGTCCCTGTAATGAACAGAGGGATTACAGTAATTCTCTAAATAAGCATGCTTGTCAAATAAGTCAATTTACTCCACCCCCAGCCCAATTATCTAGCTTTGACTTTGGAGAGCTGATGATCAGCTAATTAAATTGCCTTTTAAAGATCAACAGGAAAACAGCTTCCACCATGTTTACTCAGCTCTTTTTCAGCAACAAGAATGCTTTATTACTTAATTGTCAACATCATTGACCTAATGAAGAATCAGAGGGTATGCCTAAAAATCTCTCCACACAAGGCTTATTACTTCAGACCTTTTTCCTCCACCTCCGAGGTAAGGATAAATATCATTTGTTCAGGCTTATAAAATAAACTTGGGCCAAAAAGAGAGGCTCCTGTCATCAGACTTTCTTTCCAGAAAGAAGGAAGTCATCCTATGTAGAGTCCAGTTTTGATCTGTGAGAGGAGAAATAATAGAACAGTGCTCACATATCCTCATTTTAGAAATCACTGAGAAGGGGGAACTAGAGTGGTTGTTTTTTCCCTTCTACCTAGATAATGATAGTGCACTAATCATGATTTGGATCTTCTGCTTGTACTGAAGACAGCTGACTAGGAAATCTGATTCAAAACACTATAATCCTTTACTTTTAGTTGCTTTATTTCTGTTTGTTTTCAGGTAATCATATCATCACAATTGTTATCATAGTCAATCAGTCCAAAATGTAGTATTTATTAAGTACTTATTATATGCCAAACTATACTAAATAATGCAAATGTAAAATCTGACTCAGTGATTCATTTACCATTTTTCATCTATTTCAAGCCTGAAAAATTGAGACATTTGGAGAATAAGTAATGGATCTGGAAAACAGTAGAATACTGTCTTGGACTCAGACCCAGCCAAGATCCTTCTCTTAACCTCTTCACTAAAAAATAGTGTAAATGGCTAGGCTATATAATGTGAGGAGAAAGGAAATTGCAATTACATAGCTAGAAGTACAATGTCTGCATATATAAGAATTCATCAGTGAGGCACGTTTTATCCTGTTTAATGCCACTATGCATCTGTCACTTTTGGCCAATTCTAATGAGAAGTTAAAATGATCTGCAATAATAAGAAATCACTTGTTAACACAGATTTCTTTTAACTACATAAAGTAGAACTTTCTAATACTTTACACTATTATAATGTGTATTCATGTGTTATTCTAAAAAGCTTTAAAGGATAAAAACGGATCTGCTAGCACAAAGTATATAAAGATTGCAAACAGGACACATGTGCCTTGACTCTAGATGAGAGCATTTCCCAAGATATGCTTCTACTTTTTAGCTACATGCTATATATTCTTTGTATATTCCTCCAAAAGAGGAGATTTAAGGCAATAATTATTTCATATCTCAGATCACATAGTATGGTCTATAGCTCCCAGGTGATGGCTAGAAAGTGCAAAATTTATTTCAGCAGACCAAGAATGAACACACTGAAAATACAGTGATGACTGTAAATTTGTTTAGGGGGTAAAATGTAGCAAGTTGTTCAGACTACAGTAGGGATGGGAAGTGAAGGAACATCTGTGATGGTCCTCTCAGGGGAAGAGTTATGTTCTTTCTAGAGTGGAGCCAAGGTGACTGTCCATAATAACCAAGAAACCACTGGAAATTATTAAATCAACAGAGAAAGCACTATACAAACCACTATTCATGTATCCGTATAATTTTTTCATTTGCATTTATGGTTATAGTTTAATTCTAATTATTTTTAATGCTCTCTTCATAACATGGCAATGTAAGTCCAGTAGAGTAATATGTGAATTGAATGAATTCTGAAAAATAGGAGTAACTTAATGATTATATCTGAAATTGAATAAACATCTGCTAGTAAACAAACAATGGCACCCCACTCCAGTAATCTTGCCTGGAAAATCCCATGGATGAAGGAGCCTGGTCTGCTGCAGTCTATGGGGTCACGAAGAGTTGGACATGACTGTGCAACTTCCCTTTCACTTTTCACTTTCATGCATTGGAGAAGGAAATGGCAACCCACTCCAGTGTTCTTGCCTGGAGAATCCTAGGGATGGGGGAGCCTGGTGGGCTGCCGTCTATGGGGTCACACAGAGCTGGACACGACTGAAATGACTTAGCAGTAGCAGTAAACAAACAAAACTCTTCACATGTACTTCACATGCATTATCCTGCAATATCTCCCACATGTGCACAAGCACACACTAAAACACACTCATACATGCATATGTACCTACCTGTCATACCTTAAGCTAAAAATGTACATATAATTTCCATTTTTCAGATTAAGATCTGGACACGACTGAAATGACTTAGCAGTAGCAGTAAACAAACAAAACTCTTCACATGTACTTCACATGCATTATCCTGCAATATCTCCCACATGTGCACAAGCACACACTAAAACACACTCATACATGCATATGTACCTACCTGTCATACCTTAAGCTAAAAATGTACATATAATTTCCATTTTTCAGATTAAGACATTAAAACATAGAAATGAAAATAAATAGGCTGCCTTCAAGCAACAAAGTTAGTACTATGATTCTGTGTATACCACGTTATTTGGTCTACAAGATTAAACTACATGTCTTCCTTTTCTTGGCTTCAACTATTGAATCTTTCTAAAAGGGCAGGAATAATTTTATCAATAAATATTTAGCTAATAGTGGTACAATTTTTTTTGAAGAGGAAAGCAGAGAGGTTTTATAATGAAGATAAAAAAGACAGACATGGAAATTAAGAGGTGGAGAAAAGTTTAGATAAATTCATAGTAAAAGAATGTATAGAAAACAGTACAGAATCTTTCTCTTGTTATGTCAGACTTTTTTGTTATTTCAATCTTAAACAATTCTTAGTGTTTCTAAGTTCTCAAATGGAGCAAGTGAGATTTTTCATATTTGCATAATGTAGAGCTCAAGGAAAAGAATGTCACTTAAAATTAGAAAAGACAACAGTTCAAGTATAATCATAAATAAAATATAGCAAACTAGATATTTCCTCATCTGATGAAATCCTTCCTCTATAATAATTTTCTCTGATTTTCCTTTTTTCAATGATGCATGTAGTATTAACTCAGTTATATTTTGGCATTTTCTTTGATTTTCTCCCAAGAGGTACTTAGAATCTATAATCAGAAACATGGATCGTTGCCTGCAAGACTCTGCAAATTCTCATTATTCCTATTGTTGTTCAGTTGCTAAATTGTGTCTGACTCTTTGTGATACCATGGACTGCAGCACGCAAGGCTTCCCTGTCCTTCACTATCTCCCAGAGTTTGCTCAAATTCATGTCCATTGAGTCGATGATGCTATCTATGCTATTTCATCCTCTTTGCCCCCTTCTCATTTTGCCTCCAATGAGCCAGCTCTTTACATCTGGTAGCCTAAATATTGGACCCTCATCATCAGTCCATCTAGTGAATATTCATGGTTGATTTCCTTTAAGATTGACTGGTTTGATCTCCTTACAATCCAAGGGACTCTCAAGAGTTTTCTCCAGTGTCATAATTCCAAAGCATCAATTCTTCGGCACTCAGCCTTCTTTATGGTCCAACTCTCACATCTGTACATGACTACTGGAAAAGCTATAGCTTTGACCATATGGACCGCTTGTCAACAAAGTGCTGTGTCTGATATTTAATATGATGTCTAGGTTGGTCATAACTTTCCTTCCAAGGAGTAACTGTCTTTTAATCTCATTACTCCTATGTGTGCTAAGTTGCTTCAGAAGTGTCAGACTGTTTGTAACTCTATGGAGTGTAGCCCACCAGACTCCTCCAACCATGGGATTCTCCAGGGAAGAATACAGGAGTGGGTTGCCATGCCCTTCTCCAGGGGATCTTCTCAACCCAGGGATCGAATCCATGTCTCTTACATCTCCTGCATTGGTAAGCAGATTCTTTACCACTAGTGCCACCTGGGAAGCCACTAGAAAAAATAAACTTATGGGAGTGGAAGGCTGGTTATTGGTCTAAATATCTGTCAAACTCTGACCTTCAAGAAATGGCCAAATTTCTTATAAGAGAGTAGAATTTTTATTCTGAAGAACATGAAGGAAACCAAGCTGACTATGCAATCAAACAGAGGGAGGAGTATGTTCTGACAGGATGCACACCCACAAGCACTTGTGAACACACAAGGTAAATCTTGGCTCTGAGTATTTCTCTTTGCAATTGAGTCTCTAGCAACACTAGAAAACAATTGAGTTTTCCACACTAACAAAGGTTTAGACCAACATTAGATACCAAAATTAGATACCAAATTAGAATTCACAGATATACACTTCACTCCCACACACACATCAAAAACCTTCATAAGTTATGCCATTTATTGCTTAGAATTTATTACACCTTATTCATAAGCCAGACTTACAGAATATCCAAACCCAAAAGATATCAAAGAAATCATCTCTCCTTTTTTACTTACTGTAATTTTCTTCTTACCTTTAAAAAATACATTCCCCAACCATCCCTTTTTATCCCAATTTTCACAGATTAATTCCAAATTTTCAATTATTCAAATTTTATTTTCTTAAATTTATTAAAAAATCATTGTGAGAGTGTTTCTCCTCTCTCAGTGAGAAGGTAACTTGTAGAATATCTGTGCGCATGAGTTAGAGGAGCTGTTTGAGCAAGTAGGAGTGAAAACCCACAACTTCACTTATTAAAAAGTACCCATCATCCCACTGTCATGCCACTTCCTCACTTTTCATTTCTTCAAAATGCTTCTTCCAGAAAAATCACAGCGAAACCTGTTATACTTCTTCTTCATCTATGGTTTTTGGAGTAATCAAAAAGAGTGGCACACTATTGATTATAACTGAATTCTGAACTTTTTATGACTCCAAAGCCTACATTTATTTTTTAAAACTCCATGTCAAATAAAATGAACTAGAAAAAATTATACACTTGACATTATTTGCCGGTTGTAGCAAATATATAATTTGTTATGCTTGGCAAATTGACTAAGCATATTTACACAGAGATGATTTTCAAAGAACTTTCAATGTAATGTTGTGTACTTTAATTTATATTTCATAAGGTATATTCTCTGGTATTTTATCTTTTATAAACATAAGCAACTATTATATAACTATCCAATAATGTACTTGTTATCTGATAGCATATATATACATAGATGGATAAGTTTATATAGGTATCATGATTTGTTTTGTGCATTCTCTAATATAGCTTATAAATCATTTTTTAAACTGCAACAACAGAATGGAAATAAATTAGTTTTATCTTTTCTAACCAAATGCCAATTTGAAGAGAATTTATGTTTTCCATTATAAAGGCAATGACATTCATTTATGGTTTTTAAAGTAAGTCTAATAAACTTGTAAAATCAGTTAATTTTTCTTGAGTTTTACCATTTATCATGCTGAATATTGAACTATTTCATTAACAAAGTAATAATTATACTAATGCTGAATTATTTTACTTGCATTCATGCCTTTCAAAGCACTTAGTAAACATAAAGATATTTCTCCTTTTGATAAAATATATAGAAATAGGTAAATGTGTTGACTTATTGAGAATAAGACACTGCCTCTGAAAGAGACAAAGATCACTAAAATGGATTATACCATTACTTGATATTCAAGACTACCTATTTATTTATCCATTGACCTGCTATCTTCACAGTAACAAGAGTGATAGAATATAACTGTGCACAAGTACCCATCAAGAAAAATACTTCATATTCCAAAAGTACATCTGACTATTATATANCACTGCCTCTGAAAGAGACAAAGATCACTAAAATGGATTATACCATTACTTGATATTCAAGACTACCTATTTATTTATCCATTGACCTGCTATCTTCACAGTAACAAGAGTGATAGAATATAACTGTGCACAAGTACCCATCAAGAAAAATACTTCATATTCCAAAAGTACATCTGACTATTATATATATATATATATACTGAAAAAAGAGATTTAAAATGCTTCTATAAAACTGCCTTGTTTCCAATAAATGAAGCCATCTTTAAAGTATATTTACCAAATGCTGTGAGGCAAATTGTACCGAGATATGGAAAGTCTCCACCATTTGAAAAGTGTGTCTGGGGCCTTGTAAAGTACAAAACCATAAGAAAAGGTAGCTTACGTTTATTCCTTTGGAAAACTAAGATTGAACTTTAATGAACATTGCAAAAAAGACAGTGAAAGCTTTCATTAACAGTTTCTACTACCCTGAAGAACATATCATCTTTCAGGAGATGGAGCAAATGACTACAATCAAAATGAAGATTTAGAATCAGCTCAACTAGAATCCCTAAAAATGAAAATTCTCAGATTTTCAATGGAGAAAAAAATGAAAACCGTGGCATATATTATATGTCTAAAAATAAAGCACAGATTAACCTGTTGCCACAGAAAAAGTTACACATCATCATAAACATTCTCACTATGCTATAAGTTTAAGAGCTTACTATATGATAATTATATTCAAGGAGTGTCACATATTGTGCATTTTTCAAACATCTAGGAACAGAGCAAAAGTAATGCTGTATAAACAAGCAAGAATGTATATTATTAGTATCATTAATAGCAATGTCAACTATCTGATGATGAGACTCATGTGTCTTCATTTGCTCTTACTCATGTATCTTCAAACTATTTTCTCTTTTTTTATAAGCAAATTTTATTTTAGTCAATAGGTTTACATATAAAGCACATATGTAATTTCAGAATGTTCCCAGTGATTTTATTTTTTATTTAAAATATTTTCAGTAACTTCATTTTTAAAATGCTGGACTCATAAGAGTGAAATATGATAATTATTAAAGAAAACACATAAATATTTTCAAGTGCATTCTTAAAATTTTTATAGAAGCTTACCTAAATAAAAGGCATCAAACTTGATTTAAATCTAGGTCAAAGGATGAAAATCATATGTATATGCATACTAAGTCACTTCAGTTATGTCTGACTCTTTGTGACCCTCATGGACTGTAGCCAATCAGGCATCTCTCTTCATGGGATTCTCCAGACAAGAATACTGGAGTGGGTATGCTGTGTCTTCCTGACACAGGGATAGAACCCATGTCTCTTAAACATCTTCTGCATTGGCAGGCAGATTCTTTACCACTAACACCACTTGGGAAGCCCCCTGGTATTTATTTATTTATAATCTACACATATTTGTTTGATATCTAGATGTAGCCTTTTTGAAAGTATCTAAGAGAGATATTCATAAAACATGGTTAAGTCATAAAAACATGTTACAAAAGGCCACTGTTCAGATGATTGTCCACAAATTAAAATACTCACAATACATAAAGACTAAATATAAGGACAATATTTTGTAAAATGTTCTAAAGTATAGTTCTTGATTATCTAAATCACCCACATACCTTTCCCCTACCAACAGCTAAACTAGAACATGATGTTGAGATATTACAGAGAAAGGATGATAATTATGATATACTAGTATTGTTGCTGTTGCTGCGGCTAAGTTGCTTCAGTCATGTCTGACTCTGTGCAACCCCATAGATGGCAGCCCACCTGGCTCCTCTGTCCCTGGGATTCTCTAGGCAAGAAAACTGGAGTGGGTTGCCATTTCCTTCTCCAATGCATGTATGCATGCCAAGTTGCTTCAGTCGTATCCAACTCTGTGAGACCCTATGGGCAGCAGCCCAACAGGCTCCTCTGTCCACGGGATTCTCTAGGCAGGAATATTGGAGTTGGTTGCCATTTTCTTCTCCAAGATATACTAGTGTGAAAGAAGCAAATTCATGACATTTAAATTCTAGGTAGTCTTTGAACTTATTAGTTATTGCCAAGAGAAAAAAATTCTGTTGCAGAACCTAATTTTTTTTAATTTAAAATTTTAAACCTTAAAATGTTGCAAAGCAAACTGTAGAGTCTATAAGAAGTGTTAGTATATGCTACCACATCAATATTTTTTGATAATCTGAGTTTGGGAAGGGGAAAAGAGTAAACTGAGAGGCCCAGCAGTCTGTCCCCATTCCCACACCCCACCTCTCTGCAGACCTCAAGTATCAGGGAGAGATTATAGAGTAAGTTGACATGTTTGAATATCTAAGCAGAAAAAGAATGTACATCTTGCTTCCTTGGGGAAGTCCATGGAGTAATAGTGTCCAAAGCAATCTTCTCCAAAAAAAAGAGTACCCAGCAACTTCATTGATGTTCTAGGAGTGTAACAGACCTTGTGGCATGGAGTGCCTAGATAATTAGATCCCCTTATGTTTTTGAGGGTCCCAGAGTGACATGACACATAATCTAATTATTTCCAAGAATAAATGAAAAAATCAAGACAAAAATGAATTCCAGACATGGGAAAATAATAAAAGCTAAAGTTGTTGCCTTCTTCAGCTTGTGACAAGAGAAATGTGTGTTCTTTCTGTGTAGTGTGTGTTTTGTGTGTATTATTAGAAAGTAAAAATGGCTACTGGAAGACAAACACTGAGATGTGAACAATAGTATTCTCTGAGTAGGTGATCATGTATGCCTTTTATCTTCTACGTGTTTATATATATGTACACACATATATAGAGAAATTATTTATATATATCTCACAATGATTGACAGGAAGCTTAAGGGAGAGCTGTGAAGATTGCCTGCCTTGTGCCCCTTGTTATTACGTATTTTTTTCTTAATAAATATGAATTTACAATTAAAATTAAGAGGAAAAGCTGCAGTTGACATCAACAATTATAGGAGAATAAAAGAAATAGTCTTCTTTTCTCATAGTAACTTGCCAGAGCTTAGAGAAGACTGTTGTTTCTTATGTTGGGGAAAAAAATGGAGTATCTACAGTATGTCTTCAGTTAGAGTTAAGAAGGGAAAGGGCTTCTTTTGTAGGAAAGATGGAAAGAATCCACCTGCAATGTGGGAGACCTGGGTTCCATCTCTGGGTTGGGAAGATCCCCTGGAGAAGGGAAAGGCTGGCTACCCACTGCAGTATTCTGGCCTGGAGAATTCCATGGAGTGTATAGTCTATGGGGTCGCAAAGAGTCAGACAGGACTGAGTGACTTTCACTTTCAATTTCAAGAAGGAAAAAATGTAGGGAGTTTACCCAATAAGCTTGTTCTTTGGAGTGGTCTTTAGAAAGTTGTCAGTGAATAGATAGTATCTGTTATTCTCTTCTGTTTTTAGTTCTCTTTTTAACTTGGGCTTCCCTGGTAGCTCAGCTGGTAAAGAATCCACCTGCAATGCAGAGAACAGGGTTCAATCCCTTGGTTGTGAAGATCCCCTGGAGAAGGGAAAACTACCCACTCAAGTGTTCTGACCTGAAGAATTCCATGGACTGTATAGTTCATGGGGTCACAAAGAGTCACATAACTGAGTAACTTTCACTTTCATCTTTTTTAGTAATTTCTGAAAAGTTCGTGTTTTCACTGAATAGAGAGGTTGCTATTCCTCTACATTAAAGTAGGGAACATCAGAAAAGTATATGGAACACATAGTCTTTATAAGGCCATTACTGATCAAAACTAAAAACATTAAAAATGCAGAACTCTGTTATTTCACCCTGTTATATAGTACCGCTCCTGTGGCTCAGCTGGTAAAGAACCCGCCTGCAATGTGGGAGAGCTGGGTTCTGTCCCTGGGTTGGGGAGATCCCCTGGAGAAGGAAAAGGCTACTCATTTCAGTATTCTTGCCTGGAGAATTCCATGGACTGTATGGTCTGTGGGGTCGCAAAGAGTTGGACAGGACTGAGTAAGTTTCATTCACTTGCTCTCTATTGCAGTTAAGATATAAAATTAAGTATTCATACACTTTTGGTGGAAACAGTTTAAATTACTTTGTAAAGATAAGCTTGGACATAATAAATGGAGCAAACAGTATGGAACTTAAGGCTTCACTCTTTGTTTTTGTGAAGATAATTTTTCTCATACTCAAGCAGATGTAATGCAAATCACAAAAAATGTTGGTGTCCTTAAAGATCCCCTCAGATTTAACACAAAGCAATTAATATGAACAACATAAATAGAAAAACACATATTATTTCTACTAACTGTCCTCTATTCTTAAATGTATAAACCGAGTATGTTGGAACATTGAATGAAACCCATTGAGAGCCAAAAATAGTAATCATCATTAGTTCTCTTTTTAATCAAGCCACTATGCATGTGTTCTTTGCAGAGAAGACACAGAAAGCTGTTCTCAGATTATCCTAAAGTCATAAGGAAATAAGAATCAGAAATCTCACCAGAATGTCTGCTTTATGGGAAGCTCTGGGGCTCAGTTTTTCTCACTCGGCAGCTTTGTTGTAGATAAGCTTTAACTAAGTTAACATTTTATTTGGCTGAACTGAACTTAACCCAGCCTATAGATTGCTATGTCTTACTTGAAGTTTGTTTATCTAGTAGACAAACTTTAAACAGAATATAGAAAGAAGAATATTAATTAAGAAGCTGTCCAGAATTATTTGTCTCAAGGTAGAATATGTCCCATACGGCTGTTTTGTTCTGGCTAATGTATTAGGATGGAATCAAATCTTTGTCCAATAAAATTGAAAGTCAAGATAAGCTTGTGAAGAATTATTGTTTGGTGGAGTGCAGGAAAGAATAGTGACAGTCTAAATCACACTTGTTTACTTCTAAGAATAATAGAAGATCAACCTGAGATTCTAAGACAAATCAATGTAATGATTTTAATATCATTTTTGATAGCACCTACTCGTGTTTGAAAATTCTTTCCACCCCATGAAAATCACCATTTGCATCCCAACAGTATATATATTTTGAATATAGGAACATATAAAATAGAAAGTCAGTGATAAAACATAGGATAAAATCTCTCACAAGATTAGTGTTTTCACCAAATATCATATAGAAAATTTTAATATGATTGTGTGCATCTACTGACAGTAATTAAATAGTTATCTTTACTAGAGACATCATTAGAGAGAATGGTGGCTGAAATGAATTCTATTTCACAGACTATGGCTGTCAGACTTGACGAAATTTAAAGATCAAGTCTCTAAATCTCTCAGGGAATACCTATACACATTTCTAAAACAAAAACCTAAATAGAATAATCAGGCAACTGACTACTTTCATGGAAGAACCCCTGTACTTAAGATAAATATAAGTGAAATATGGTATATTTTGTGTTAAACTTGGTAGACTAATATGATTCTTGGCCAGTATCTAACCCATTGGGACTACTGTTTTCTCTTCTGCCAATTTCATAAGCATATCAATATCTACCTGGTAATCTAGACACATTCCTTAAAGTGAACACATAAAAACTGAACTCCTCATATTTTATGCAATCCTGTATGTGAAAGTTAATTTTATGTGTCAGCTTGACAAGCCATAGGATACTCAGATTAAACATTATGTCCATATGAGTCTGTGCTGATGTTTCTGGATGAAATAAGCATTTAAATTGATGGGCTTTGTAAAGCAGATTGTCTTTTCCATGTGGTAGGGCGTCATCCAACCTATTGAAGACCTGAATAGAACAAAAGGCAGAGAACGAAGTAATTTGCCTTTTTTCTGCCTCAGATAGTTGAGCTGAGACATCTCATCACATTTTCTCCAATTCACTGGAGCTTACACTCACCCTCAGTTCCTCTGGTTCTCAAGTCTGATTTTACATATATTTTGTAACTTTATATATATATATATATATATATCTTTATTAGTTCTATTTCTCAGGAAAACCCCCATACACTTTTCCCATATCCTTCTACCTTTCTGGTGATGATCATTGTGTCCTTTAAGATGCCCAGATCAAAAAACCTGGGAGTCATTCTTGACACAGCATTTTGTCTCAGTCAAAGTTTCTCAGCTGTGTCTGACTCTTTACGACTCTATGAATAGTAGCCCATCAGGCTCCTCTGTCCATGGGGATTCTCCAGACAAGAGTATTGGAGTGGTTAACCATTCCCTACTCCAGGAAATCTTCCCTGCCCAAGGATCAAACTCTGGTCTCCTATATTGCAGGTGAATTCTTTACTGTCTGAGCCATCAGGGAAGCCCGTTTTTTCTCAGGTTCTGAATCTAATCTTTCAGGCAGTCATCTTTTCTCTACTCCCAAAATATATGTAAAATCAGGTGACTTGTATGTACTCACGTTGTTAGCTATACTTTCACCTGACTCTGCAATAGCATCCTATAGGTCTTCATGTTTCAGTCTTACTCCTTCCAGTACATTCTCTCCACAGCAAGGGTATTTAAAAATACAAAACCTATCAATCCTCTATTTGAGCTTTTCAGTCTTTTCCCATTTCCTCTGGGGTGAAAGTAAAGTTTTTGACATGACCTATAAGGCCTCACATGAACCTTATTTCCTATTATATGTTCATACTGTTGAAACAATATTTAAATCTGTGGTTCCAGTCCCTTGGATTTACACACTTTCTTATATCTATGACACCCATTTTCACATTTTCAATGATGGCTTCATCCTTGAGCTCCAGACTCCATACTTGGTATTTTTCTTGCAACTATAATAGATATTCTCAAACTTCAAATATCCAAAACAGTTTTGATTTACTAACTTTCCAATTCATCTCTTCTCCTAGGTTTTACCATCTCAGAAAATGGCATCATCATCTCCCAAATTTCTCAAGACATAATACTAGGAATCATCTTTGATCACTCTTTGAATCTCATTCCTATTGATTCATTCGTCATGGCATATCTGTCATCCATGCTCCTTTCTCCATTCCACTACTGTCACACTTTTCTGAACTGTCTTTCATCTCAAATGGATGACAAGACTTTGCTTTAACACTTATCTCACACAGTCAGTGTGATATAGTCAAAATATGAATCAGGCTGTATTATTATCTCCTACTTAAATTCCTCAAAGGGCTGTTCCCTGAAAATAAAATCTGAGCCCATCTGTTGTGTTTAGGCCCTATATGTCCTAGTCCTGCTGACCACTCTAACCTCACCTCTGGTCATGTTAGCTATTTTTACTTTATTTTAAATTAGCCACACTCACTCTCACTTCAGGGATGGTACAGCCCATGTGATTTGTATGAAACTTATGTCCCCAAATAGTCAAATACCTAGTTTCTTTGCACTTGTATATTGCTCAGATCATCCCTGCCATCATCTCAGTAGAGATTCCTCATCACATATTATGTAGCATTCCTTCCTTCCTTCTTTTTTTTTTATTTCACTTTTCTTTCTTCAGAGCATTTATTGTATTTGTACTTATTTCCTTTTTCTTTTTTTTAACCCCCGTCTTTACTATTAGTTCCAAGAGAATAGAGTCGGTGTCTTTCTTGCTCACTAATGTGTATCAACACCATATTTGTGCCTGACACAGAGCAGATGCTTGGTGAATGTTGTTGACATCAAAAAGAAAACCTCAAAATATGGTTTAAATGCCATCATAGCTTGATATTAAATGTTTTATTTCAAAGCTCTAAACCAGCAGCAACTAGTTGCAAATTTGTTGATTCTGATCATCAAGTTTTGTAAGAAGCATTTTAATCTTTTAGTGGGAAAGACATTTGTAGTAGAGCTGATTTATAATGACAGGGTTAATATTTTGTCATTCTTTTTAGGTCAAGAGTAACTGAACTTCATGAATACTGGATGAGGCAACATAAGTATACTCCCTACAGTGCATGTTTTATTTCTGAAAGCCTGGGGAAAAGCGCTTTGTAGTTAATGATTATTTTGTCCTTCCAATTTTACCATCTGTTGTAATTGATAATATAGTACATAGAGTATGATATTGTGCAGAGCACTGTTGGTCTGGGCAGTGCTTTCTATTTGGGTGAAAAATATTGTCTCTTTCAGCTTTTCTCAACAGATTTGTTCCTAAGATCACTCTTATATGACTTCAATAACAGCAGGAAAAGCAGCTTATAGTATTAACTGTTTTCAATTTATCTATTTACTTTAATAAAATTAATTGTTAAAACATAAGATCCTCTTCAACTACATTACATCGTGTGTAGTAGATCTTGCTTGACAACTGGAAAAGGTCAACTTTTATGACAACTGAGGGCACGGCTACCTACTCCAGTATTCTTGTCTGGAGAATCCGATGGACAGAGGCATCTGGTGGTCTACAGTCCATAGAGACATAAATGATCAGACACAACCGAAGTGATTTAACACACACACACATAGCACAAGAAGTCTTTGTTTTACAAGTAAAAATAAACATGCAGAAATTTAAATATTATCTATCATAGATAAGTGGATTAATATCTATAAATTTGGTAAGAATTAGTAGAAAAATAAGTAGTATTAATTTTTACTCCTGTAATACATCAATTCAGCAATTTCTTGGTTTTGCAACTATTCCCATGACCTCTTGTGCTGCAAAAGTAGCTCTGTAAGAGATACTTATATTTTCACAAATGTTCATGTACATAAATAGCCAATGAGTTTAAAGTATAATCTTTTGATTTTATTATTTATGAACCTCAAATAAGACTTTCAAAAGGAGGCATTGAGTTTATGTATTTGAATGAAACCCACAGAATATTATTTCAATTCTAATACCTACTAAATTCACAATCTGTTAACCCAGATTCAATGTTTTATATAGTAGTATCAGTATATCATGGAGATCCAACCAGTCAACCATAAAGGAAATCAGTCCTGAATATTCATTGGAAGGACTGATGCTGAAGCCAAAACTGCAATACATTGGTCACCTGATATGAAGAACTGACTCACTGGAAAAGACCCTGATGCTGGGAAAGACTGAAGGTGGGAGGAGAAGGGGACAACAGAGGATNAAGCCAAAACTGCAATACATTGGTCACCTGATATGAAGAACTGACTCACTGGAAAAGACCCTGATGCTGGGAAAGACTGAAGGTGGGAGGAGAAGGGGACAACAGAGGATTAGATGGTTGGATGGCATCACCAATGCTAAAGACGTGAGTTTGAGTAGGCTCTGGGAGATGGTGATGAGCAGGGAAGCCTAGCATGCTGCAGTCCATGGGGTCACAGAGTTGGACATGACTGAGCAACTGAACTGACTGATCAGTATATCATAATAATGATCATCATCATTATCATCTTTTTACTTAAAGAGCTCAATTCTTCAAACTGGCATGCAGTTGTAGGCTATTGAAAATACATCACTACAATGTTGTGTTATTCATTCAGAATTGGGGACTTCTTAGTGTCTAGAATTTGTTTGTCCAGGTAAAAGGAATTGGAGTAATGTTTTTAAAAGAATATGATAGAGGTTTGACTTCCAGATTGTTACTGAACAAAACTTAAGTTTGCTTGCCCATGCACAGTAAAGCCAATCCACTGGGACCAGGTTGTGGTGAGGAAAATAATAGCTTTCACTGTAATGTGGAGCCAAGTAAGGAGAATGGATAACTTCTGTTCAAAGGACTCAAACTCTCCCATGGCTTTTAGGAAAGGGTTTTTAAACACAAGGTAAGGAAGAGGGTCACCAGTATGTGATCAGCTCATGCACAGTTCTCTGATTGATTGGTAGTGACGTAACCATGTGAGGTCACTGGGATCAGCTTTGTCAACCCTCATGCTCCACCCCTCTGGGGCTAGTCTTCATGGTCATCACACAGTTATCTTCTTCCATATGGTGGGAGTTTTAGTATCTGTAAAACAACACAAAAATATGGCTCAGGATATTATCTATAATCCTTGAGGAGGAAAAAAATGTCCTTGCCTTGCATTTGTTTTATGATGTGTGTGCACTCAGTCATATTCAACTATTTTTTGACCCCAAGATCATCTCTTCAAAGTCAGAGAAAAGGAGTTCTGGATTGGAATATCAGGTTTTGTTTTCATTAATACATAGACTCATTTTGTAAGATCTGCAATTCCATATTTGTACAAGAATGTTCAGAACCCCCTAGACCTTAAAATGCAATAGAAATAGGTTAAACTCGTAATAATTAAACCGTTAGAAATGGATAAAGATGCATTTGCTTAGAAAGATATTTGCCTGATATTGTTAGGCCAAAAATGACAAAAAAATCACAAAATTGGAAAATATGGGGTTTTATGTCTTAAATCTATATGAGTATGTATATTAATAACATTAATAATGATTATTTCTGAGTGAAGAGATTGTAGCTTTTAGAAATAGATACAGATATAGACATGGATATGCTTAAGCACATCACAGTTTTTCTAAAATGAATATATTTGTGTGTGCATAATTTCAAACAAAAATTTTAAAAAAGAAACAGCACTGTAAATACATGGAGAGCTAGTTCCCAATCTCTGTCTTCTTTATTGTACCACTAGTGTAATTATGTTTAAAATTTGCTCAGCTTCTTCCATCAGTCACAAGAATCATGCAGAAGGGAGCAGAGCCTAACACTATGACTGAAAGATGACATGGCACTGCTCACTCTTCCTGCTGCTATGAAGGTTTGCTGTGTTAGATGAAACTAAGCCATGTCGTGTGGGGCCACCCAAGATGATGGGTCATGATGGAGAGTTATGATAGAATGTGGTCACTGGAGAAGGGAATGCCAAACCAATTCACTATTTTTGCCTTGAGAACCCCATGAACAGTATGAAAAGGCAAAATGATAGGATACTGAAAGGGGAATTCCCCAGATCTGTAGGTGCCCAATAGGCTACTGGAGATCAGTGGAGAAATAACTCCAGAAAGAATGAAGACATGGATCCAGAGGAAAAAAAAAAAAAAAAACCAGTTGTGGATGTGACTGGTGATAAAGGCAAGGTCTGATGCTGTAAAGAGCAATATTGCATAGAAACCTGGAATGTTAGGTCCATGAATCAAGGCAAATTGGAAGTGACCAAACAGGAGATGGCAAGAGTGAACATGGACATTCGAGGAATCAGCAAACTAAAATGGACTGGAATGGGTGAATTTAACTCAGATGACCATTATATCAACTACTGTGGGCTACTCCCTTAGAAGAAATGGAGTAGCCATCATGGTGAACAAAAAAGTCTGAAATACAGTCCTTGGATGCAATCTCAAAAAAGACAGAATGATCTCTGTTCATTTGCAAGGCAAACCATTCAAAGTCACAGTAATCCAAGCTTATGCCCCAACCAGTAAATCTGAAGAAGCTGAAGTTGAATGGTTCTATGAAGACCTACATGATCTTGTAGAACTAACACCCCCCTAAATATGTCCTCTTGACTTTAGGAGACTGGAATATCAGAATGATCTCTGTTCATTTGCAAGGCAAACCATTCAAAGTCACAGTAATCCAAGCTTATGCCCCAACCAGTAAATCTGAAGAAGCTGAAGTTGAATGGTTCTATGAAGACCTACATGATCTTGTAGAACTAACACCCCCCTAAATATGTCCTCTTGACTTTAGGAGACTGGAATACAAAAGTACGAAGTCAAGAAACACCTGGAGTAACAGGCAAATTTGGCCTTGGAATACAGAATGAAGCAGAGAAAAGGCTAATAGAGTTTTGCCAAGAGAACGCACTGGTCATTGCAAACACCCCCTTCCAACAACACAAGAGAAGACTCTACACATGGACATCACCAAATGGTCAACACTGATTATATTCTTTGCAGTCAAAGATGGAGAAGCTCTACACAGTCAGCAAAAATAAGACTGGGAGGTGACTGTAGCTCAGAACTCCATATTGCCAAATTCAGACTTAAATTGAAGAAAGTAGGGAAAAGCACTAAACCATTCAGGTATAACCTAAATCAAATCCCTTATGATTATACAGTGGAAATGAGAAATAGATTTAAGGGACTACATCTGATAGACAGAGTACCTGATGAACTATGGACAGAGATTTGTGACACTGTACGAGACAGGGATCAAGACCATCCCCATGGAAAAGAAATGCAAAAAACAAAATGGCTGTCTGAGAAGGACTTACAAATAGCTGTGAAAAGAAGAGAAGCAAAAAGCAAAGGAGAAAAGGAAAGATATAAGCATCTGAATGCAGAGTTCCAAAGAATAGCAAGGAGAGAAAAGAAAGCCTGCCTCAGCGATCAAAGCAAACAACTAGAGAAAAACAACAGAATGGGAAAGACTAGAGATCTCTTCAAGAAAATTAGACATATCAAGGGAACATCTCATGCAATGATGGGCTCAATAAAGGACAGAAATGATATGGACCTAACTGAAGCAGAAGATATTAAGAAGAGGTGGCAAGAATACACAGAAGAACTGTACAAAAAAGATCTTCATGACCCAAATAATCATGATGGTGTGATCACTCCCCTAGAGCCAGACATCCTGGAATGTGAAGTCAAGTGGGCTTTAGAAAGCATCACTACGAATAAAGCTAGTGGAGGTGATGGCATTCCAGTTGAGCTTTTTCAAATCCTGAACGATGATGCTGTGAAAGTGCTGCACTCAATATACCAGCAAATTTGGAAAACTCAGCAGTGGCCACAGGACTGGTTCATTCCAATCCCAAAGAAAGACAATGCCAAAGAATGCTCAAACTACTGCACAATTGCACTTATCTCACATGCTAGTAAAGTAATGCTCAAAATTCTCCAAACCAGGGTTCAGCATTACATGAACAGTGAACTTCCATATGTTCAAGCTGGTTTTAGAAAAGGCAGAGGAACCAGAGATCAAATTGCCAACATCTGTTGGATCATCAAAAAAGCAAGAGAGTTCCATAAAAACATCTATTTCTGCTTTATTGACTATGCCAAAGACTTTGACTGTGTGGATCACAATAAACTGTGGAAAATTATTCAAGAGATGGGAATACCCGACCACCTGACCTGCCTCTTGAGAAATCTATATGCAGGTCAGGAACCAACAGTTAGAACTGGACATGGAACAACAGACTGGTTCCAAACCGGAAAAGGAGTACATCAAGGCTGTATATTGTCACCCTGTTTATTTAGCTTATATGCAGAATACATCATGAGAAATGCTGGGCTGGAGGAAGCACACGCTGGAATCAAGATTTCTGGGAGAAATATCAATAACGTCAGATATGCAGATGACACCACCCTTATGGCAGAAAGTGAAGAGGAACTGAAAAGCCTCCTGATGAAAGCGAAAGTGGAGAGTGAAAAAGTTGAGTTAAAACTCAACCTTCAGAAAACTAAGATCATGGCATCCAGTCCCATCACTTCATGGATAATAGATGGGGAAACAGGGGTAACACTGTCAGACTTTATTTTGGAGGGCTCCAAAATCATTGCATATATTGACTGCAGCCATGAAATTAAAAGATACTTACTCCTTAGAAGGAAAGTTATGACCAATCTAGATAGCATATTCAAAAGCAGAGACATTACTTTGCCAACTAAGGTCCATCTAGTCAAGGCTATGGTTTTTCTAGTGGTCGTGTATGGATGTGAGAGTTGGACTGTGAAGAAAGCTGAGTGCTGAAGAATTGATGCTGTTGAACTGTGGTGTTGGAGAAGACTCTTTAGAGTCCCTTGGACTGCAAGGAGATCTAACCAGTCATTCTAAAGAAAATCAGTTTTGGGTGTTCATTGGAAGGACTGATGCTAAAGCTGAAACTCCAATACTTTGGCCACCTCATGTGAAGAGTTGACTCGTTGGAAAAGACTCTGATGCTGGGAGGGATTGGGGGCAGGAGGAGAAGGGGACGACAGAGAATGAGATGGCTGCATGGCATCATCTACTCGATGGACATGAGTTTGGGTGAACTTCTTGAGTTGGTGATGGACAGAAAGGCCTGGCATGCTGCAGCTCATCAGGTGGCAGAGAGTCAGACACATCTGAGCGACTGAACTGAACAGAGAATGGATCAAAAACAGAGGGGACCTGACTTGCCGTTCTGATATCATATTCCATACAACCCTTATCCTTATAAAATTTCTTTAATCTTTGAATCTTAACTATACTGTAAAAAGAAAATATAGTGAAACCTTTGCATATATGACAATAGCTTGAGTATTTTTTCTGTGTTTATGGAAACAAATGCTCTCTTTCAAGCATAGAGAAAGAACATTTGTGTGATTCAGGTTTCTCACTTTGTATGTGTTTGTTTTCATTATTTCCACTTTAATGCTCATGTTCTCAGTAAAAACATTTTTAATTTTAAGTAAAAGTGTTTATAGATCTCTATATTAAGTCATTTTTTTTAATAATTGTGTGGGTAAAGTTTGAATCTGGAGCATCTAGTTTATAAATGTCTCTTGAAATGACCCTTAGTAGAATATGTATCAGTTCTGAAATTCTTAGACTCTCTGGAACCAGTTTCAGTTCCTGGCAAGACTGATATAGCTCCCTAATTTTTTGAGAGATGTACATTCTTTGTAGTTCAGCTTATATGGGTTTTGGGGGAAATTTTTTTTCTAGTCCCAAAAATCTGTGTTAACCATCTAATTAATGAAGAATTCCCCATAGTATTTTCTCTTAAGAACTGTCTTTCATAAAATACTAGATCACAAAAGGGCTCAATGGTTAAATTTTTTTAAATTACTCTAAATGCACAGGAAATAGTATAACATATCCTTGTGCACCAACAACTACCAATAAACTGATATCACTATTTTGCTATGTTGGCTTCAGTTACTTTTTTAAATTATTTTTTAAAGGCATAAAATATTTGAGATATAACTTAAATCTCATACCCCCTTCACCTATACTAAACCCACTGTATATTATTTTCAAATATGGATTTAAACTTTGCCTCACATTTATATCTCTAAATTGTATGAATAAAAATAAAGAGGAGTTTTTCCTTTTATTTTTGTTTAGATTCATAAACAGTTGTTTAGCACAGTTTTAAATTTATATGACTGGGAGTCAACACTAGAAGAGCCCTTTTGATACTTTTGTTTTAATTCAACAAACGTGTTTTTGAAATGCATTCATATTCATATTTACTATGCTATTTATGTATTATAAACTGTTCTGTTTGCATTAAATTTTTGCTTATACCTTACATGGTATAGTTATTGAATGTGAAGATTCACTTAATTTCATTTCAGTCTTATATTTATTCAATATCTCAATCTTTATCCTAATTATTTCCCTTCACTATATTATCCCAATTCTCCTTATTTCCTTGTTATGGAAATCTTACTAGACGTCTGTTTAGACCTTCCTCTTTTATTTCCCACGCCTCTCAGCCTCATTTCTTTACTTATCATTATCCCTTTGGTTGTGTTCATGGTTAATCTCTCCACAGCTGTGTCTATCTTGACTTTAAGTTCATCTTTGTGTTCTTATTATATATATGTACTAGTATAATAAGACTTCCCAGGTGGTGCAGTGGTAAAGAATCTGCCTGCCAAAGCAGGAGATATAAGAGACACAGGTTTGTTTCCAGGGTCAAGAAGATCCTATGCAGTAGAAAATGGCTACCTGCTCCCTGTTCCTGCCTGAAAAATTACATGGACAGAGGAGCCTGGTAGACTACAGTCCATGGGGTCGCAAAGAGTCAGACCTGGCTGAGCACACATATTAGTATAATAATCTATTGGTTTTATATGTATTATATCAGTACTTCATTACATATTTATATATATATATATATATATATTTAATAAATGGTTTCCCTGGTGGCTCAGCGGTAAAGAATCCGCCTGCCACTTCCAGAGACACAGGCTTGATCCCTGGTTGGGGACCATCCCCTGGAGAAGGAAGTGGCAACCCCCTCCAGTTTTCCTGCCTGGGAAACTCCACGAACAGTGGAGCTTCTTATGGGGTCACAAAAGAATCGGACATGACTTAACAGCATAGCAACTAAGCAACTTATTTAATAAAATGAATATTTTTACTTTTATTTCCTCTATCTTTTCTATATTTTAATGGTTTTGATTTATTTTTATGCATTTTGAACAAACATTTTATTGTCTCTAGCATTTTGAATTCCCATCAGGGCTCATTTTATTCTTTGCTTCTCCAGCATTGCATTATAAGAATAATGATAGTGATAATATTAATGAGTGGTATCAATTTATTTTTATTGGTCACCGGGTCTATGCCAGGTATTCTAAGTAGTTTATATGCGTATTCAACCTTTACAACTCCATGTGGTGACTCCAAAATCCAATTTCACAGATAAAGAACTGGAGTTAAGACCACACAGCTGACAAACAGATGTGAAATATATCTTTAAAGTTCAAAGTCCTTACTCTTCATCAGTATGCTATAGTCTCTCTTAATAAACGTATATATGCAGATTGTATTAGATAATTTAATAGCCTTATCTTGGCTGTTAAGGATTGAACCTTTGATTAAAAATAAAATTCATTCAAACCAGATAAAAGTACTGTGTGTATATGTATAAATAGTATTATATAAATATAAAATTATATCTCTATATACACATATACAGAAATTATTGTGTGGCATATCATGAAACTGTTTTGCTCCATAGCTTAGACTTTAAGTTGACTAAGGCCAGAAGAAACATTATGTACACAAAAGAACAAGATATAATTATGTGATATTTCTATCCAATTTGTATTCACTTTGTAAAATTGTATGTAGAAATCAGATATATACAGATTTAGAAACGTAATTTGCATTACACTTCTGCTGAAAATGGCTGTGTATCTGTGAATATCTCTTAGACAGAATGTTTGTATTGATCCAGTATCAGCAGATATTAACCATATATAAATCACTATTTTTGTTATAATGTACTTTCTGCTGATGATGACTTTGGGCAGAACCTTAATTGTAATACACATTATTCACGAGAATTAACCCACAAAAATGTGTTGAAGAGAAAGCCTTCACTACCTTAAATTCATGTGTTAAAGTTATTCTCTTTCACCCCTAAGAGAATGCAATGTAAATAGAAAAATAAATTAAATATGTCTTGACCCAAGAAGAAAACGGAATAGTACCTTGACTGTCTAAAATTCATTCTTGAAGAAAATCATGATTAAAAATGTTATAGAAAGAATTAGAAGCTGTAAACATTTTGATCATTTATTTTTTGAGAAATATATCTATGTATACATATGAATATGACTCATTTGCCTATTTTACTAAAAGATAATTCTCTGAGGCAAGCTCACAGCTTGAAGTTTAGATGACTCCTAAGAAGCTTTATTTTATAGGCAGCGTGGAAGGAATATGACCTAATTTTCTCAGAGAGCACTTTGTGAAATGAATGCAAGTTTTGCCCAACATATGCAAGAATACAGAGACTTGTATGATTGGATTTATACATCATTCATAGAGACTCAGCTGAAGGCAGGTACCAAAATCACATGAATAATTTGAGGAAAAGATGAAAAAATTGGATAATCCCTTCATGCTCACACCATTCGTCCAAAGGGAAAGTTGGAGTGTTGAAGTCTTGTGCTAGGAATATAGCACATGTCACATTTTCACTTTACACAAACAGATTAAGGATGAAACTATGACCATTAGACAGATAAGTTTACCATAGCTAGTTATACAGCTATGGTAAACTTGATAGCACCGATCCAAATACTAGTCTGAGTGTCTCTGGCCCATTGGTAGACAATGGTGGACGTCTAACCCACATTCATCCCTAACTTGCTCTTACTGACAGAGTGCCAGTTGTATACAGATGATTTTTCCCCAGACTCTAAGTCAGTTTCAGTAATTCTGTACTTCTACCTGTGTTTTATTTAGGTATGTAACTAGATAATGGCCGGTGGAACCAAAAGTTAATCTGCTGGAAGCTTTTGGGAAAAATTTTTTTTTCCCTAATAGAAAGACCCTTGCCGATTCACATCAAATATAAATTAATTTTCTTTGTACCTGGATAAGTTCTGTATGAGTTGCCTTAACTAGTTAAAGTCACTTTGCAACCACGTACAGAAATATTATAGACCACTTTGTCCTGGATTACATCATTGTGACACAAAAATATTCACTTAAGGACCCACCTATACCTGGATATATGAATGAATCAATCCATTAGAGTTAAAGTAGTTTTCAACTGGATATAGTGTACAACAGTCTAAGACAGGAGATAGAAAATTTGTTCTATTAATTAACATATAGAGAGTATTTTAGGATTTGTGGGCTATATAGTCTCTGTCAGAACTGCTACACTCTGCTATTGTGATGTAGAAGCATGTATAGACAGTATGTAAATGAATGGGCATGGCAGTGTTTCACTAAAATTTTATGTACAAAAATTAGGTCAGTATATTTGATCTGGGGCCTTTAGTTTGTTTAAACCTGAACATGCTAAACATTACATACAATTTGAAAATATCACCAAATGTCTTCATTTTCCAAATAAAGAATCTGAGTTAAAGTATAAATGAATATTTACAGTTTAAAACATACCTATAAATGGTGTTGAAGTTATTTCTTAGAATGAAGATAATCAAGGTTATCTGGCCTTAGGCACAGTAAATGAGTCATACCTAACATATTTATGAGTGATCAAAAAGGCTATGGATTTTATCACTAAATATAAACTGTTGTCACTCCCTTATTAAAATGATTGATGGATGCATAGATATATTAAGACTTTGTATATGTCTCTTTTCTGAAGCTGATTAAGTATCTTCATTGCACTTAGAAAAAATACTGTACTCTCTTTGGTTACCAAAGGAAAGGGACAATTTTCACTGATACCAATGACTTTGGTTCAAAAAAAGTCAGTAAGTGGAGTTCTGAACTTTTGTTTTGCCACAAGCATTTTACTGCTCTTTCTCCCATTATAAAAATGGCAGAGTGTTCTGAAAATGAAAAATTTTCCTCAGGGACAAATTCATACAGATTTATTATCTTGCCTCCAAGGGACAGGATTGAGCCATTTTTACAGCCAAAAGTTATGGTTATTTTCAGCATTGGAAGTATTTCTCTGCAGTCTTGCAATGTGTAAAAAGATAATTTTCTTAGGCATCTTTGCCACTGAAACAGCCACTAACAAGCCATCAGTGATATTAGCCAAGTGTTTTGATAGCATTGCTGTGATTCCCAGTGAGAAATATACATTTGAAATTTATGTGAAACATTTAAAAATACAGCGCCCTGGGCATTACTCCAGTAATACTGAACTATACTTTGCAGAGATGGTTTTTGGATTGTTGTATATTTTACACAGCCTTCCAGTGACTCTCATGCACAGCCAGCATGGAGAGTCACTGCTAAAAGAGAGGAAAGCAATAACATTCAATTTTAAAAAGTTAGTGTCAAAACAATGGTTATTCATCAGCCTATAAATTATGATGTGTGCCTAGAAAATATGCAAAAATATACACCTTTATAACATTCATTAAACCATCAAAGGCAGCATCTGAAACTGATGGCGTTGGTCCTGTCAGATCTTCCATGAGATCTGCCCTTGAACAATTCCCTGAGGCTATCTAACCCAAGGCTAATATAATCTTGTTCTGGGAAGGCTCCTGTCAAAACACCTTCAGTTTCCCATGCTGGGTCAGTTAGGGCTATTCTTAGGCAGGGGAAATTTGAGAAGTTCCAGAAAGTACCTCTACCATACAAGTACACACTCAGTTCAGTTCAATTCAGTCTCTCAGTAATGTCTGACTCTTTGTGACCCCTTGGACTTCCCTGTCCATCATCAACTACCAGAGCTTGCTCAAACTCATGTCCATCAAGTCAGTGATGCCACACCAACCAACAATAAATAAAATGCCTTTCCAACTGTCTACCATGACTATATTATCATTAGAATATTTTTTGAATGCTGAAGATTATTTGGGCTATAGGGATTTCTTCATAGAAGGAAAGTATGTATATGAGTGGGTGAAAGTCGCTCAGTCATGTCTACTCTTTGTGACCCCATGGACTATAGCCTTCTAGGTTCCTCTGTCCATGTGGATTCTCCAGGCAAGAATACTGGAGTGAGTTACTATGCTCTCCTCCAGAGGATCTTGCTTACCCAGGGATCGAACCCAGCTCTCCTTCATTGCAAGGAATTGAACTGCAAGGAATTCAATCTCCCGCATTGAATTCTTTACCATCTGAGCCACCAGGGAAGTATGTATATAATATGACTCTTTCAAAGCCAAGAAATCCCACAAAGAAGTTTCCTAACCCTAAGGTGGGACTCATATGAAATTTGGCAAATTCCATATTACAGATTTAATAGATGCACATCATAGTTTTTGTTCCGCTATATCATCTACTGTGTCTCACATACACTATAAGGAAACTGCATGAACTGGTAGACGTCAAATATTTAACCAATTGCTAGTTGCCATGGCTATATGCCTGAGAGCTATGGATTATCATCCTAACAAATTTAGATAAAATAATTATCAAAACTGAAGCTGAAAATAATCATATTAATTCCAATAAAACTATATTATGCACTTAGGAAATGATGAGAGATTATCATTGAAAGAAGTAAATGACTCCATTGGATACCAGTCAGTCCTTATATTATTTGGCCTTTCATTGCATAATTAGACATTGAAAACTACTTTATTTTAATACTTTCTGAGAACTTGAGCTTCATAGAACCACATACTCCTGTCTTTCTTGTCTACCTCTTTTCGCTTCTCTGTCTCCTTTAAGGGAAACTCTTCTCCATGGAACACTTGAATATTAAACTTCCTCTATGCACTAAGCATCCTGGAGGAGAGTATGGCAACCCAGTCTAGTATTCTCGCTTGGAGAATCCAATGGATGGAGGAACCAGGCAGGCTACAGTCCATAGGGTTGCAGAGCTGGACATGACTGAAGCGACTTAACATACATGCACACATGCACTCAGCAAGGCAGTCTTTTCACTATAAACTCACCAGAGAAACTTACTATTTTTGTAATTTTTCAGTTTTCCTCAGTATGTTGATAATCGCTAAATCCACAATGAAACTATACATTTACTGAACTCAAGGCTATTATCGCCAGGTTCTTACTTCCACCTTCACTTATATGTCATGTAAATATCTCAATCACATGTTATATAGTGAATTTCTTGCCTCTTACTCAAAACTACTCCTCTCCGAGCATCCCTACACTAACTGCCACCATGGTCCACTTAACTGCTGCTGCTGCTAAATCCCTTAAGTCGTGTCCGACTTTGTGCGACCCCATAGATGGCTGCCTGATTAAGTCATACTGAAGAAGTGGTTGAATGTAGCTAACACCAAGGCTTCCAGCATGGAGACTGCAAGAATGACAGCCAGGCGGAAAGCAATGCGTCTTTGCAATGGGTCGCTGTGCAGGGAACGGAGAGCAAAGACCCAAAGGAATCAGCCGTAATATAGCCTTACTTCCCATTTCCAAGAGGTCTTGTCTTAGAACCAGTTGGGAATAGAGACAAAGGCATATCTGAAATCTTGGAGGGTGTAAAATGGATTATTATAGCAAGAAACAAGGCCGGACAATGCCTCCTGTCTTTATGGGCCAAGTGCTGTGATCACTCAATTTTTATTGTAGGAGGTGTAGCTTGAGTGTTTAAGAAACCCCCACTGTCTGTTGGATAAGTACTCACTTCTCACCCTTGATAGAACAGCTGATGAATATTCAGGTTAGATGTCTCCACTGTGTCCCCACTGGAATCATGATGAATGCATTCACTGTATATTTATATAGCATCCTAGATGATAGTTGAGAGAATCTAGGATAGATTTGAAGGTGAAGATCACTGGGACTTCCCAAGTGGTGCTAGTGGTAAAGAAACCTCCTGCCAGTGCAGAGACACAGGTTTGATCTGTGGGTTGGGAAGGTCCCCTGGAGGAGGAAATGACAACCAACTCCAGTATTCTTGCCTGGAAAACTCCATGGACAGAGGACTGCAGGTTAGTCTATGGGGCTGCAAAGAGTTGGACCTGACTGAGTGCACATACAAAAGACAGATATGACTCACAAATATCATGATTGTGATTATTATTATTCAATTTTTTATATTGCTAACACTTATTGTACAATTAATGATGCCCAATAACCAGTTTATTAACATTATTAGCTCACTGAGTTTTTCAGGCAAGAACACTGGAGTGGGTTGCCATTTCCTTCTCCAATGCATGAAAATGAAAAGTGAAAGGGAAGCCACTCAGTTGTGTTTGACTCTTCACGACCCCATGGACTGCAGCCCACCAGGCTCCTCTGTCCATGGGATTTTCCAGGCAAGAGTACTGGAGTGGGTTGCCACTGCCTTCTCCAGTCCACTTAACTGCTTTGGTCTGAATTCTAAGAGTGGCCTTCAACTGCTTCCTCATTTCATCTTCAGTAAGCTATTCATAAGTCTTCTGTCTTCCACTGTTTCTTCAGTATTGTATTAGCACAGTTCAAACCACCATCTTTCCTTCTTGGATTATTGTAATGACCTCATAACTCTTTCCCTTGTTTCACTCTTGCTCTTCTCTAATCTCTACAGAGGAACCGAAGTGTAAATCAGTTGTGCCCAACACCATTTAAAAGCTTTCAGTGGAATCCCATCTCAGGATAGTCGCATAGTTAAAAAGGAATGGCATTACTTGGTTCCTCCCTTCTTAAAGCAGGATTCTCCTGTAGCTGCCTAAGCTACAGATACCCTTTATTCTTTTAGTAGCTCCTCTATTGACTGCACAAGCTATTTGCATGCTGTTTTGTTTTTTCCCTGCATGGTCCACTCTTCTTTCAGTGTTTTCTTTTCTGAACTCTTTCTTATTATTAATTTTTCCATTTCAGTCTCATATTCTTCAGGGAAATGTTCCCTGTCTTCCCAGAGAAGCTTATATGCTTCTATGTTTTCTCTCCCAGAGTATTACTAACTTCTCTTTTTGCTTTTCTACATGTATAATTATCAGTGCATATTCCAATTTTATAAAAGTGGTGGGCTCTGTGAGTGTAGGGAGCATGTTTGTCTTCTCCTTTGCATTATTTCTAGTCTGCCGTTATCCCTGGTTCAAATTAATATTTTGAGTGGATGAATGAGTGAAGAAGTTTTCACTATTTGTGAGTGAATAATGTTTAATATTGTTCATGTGCACTACACAAGTATTTATGGCTTTTTGCTCAAAGCTGTTAGAAAGAAATAAAGCAACATGCGTTTCTCATAGCTATAAATCACATTGACCCTTACTGGACAGTGCTATCAATAACCTGTATGGTAAACTTTATACTTTAGGAGGAATTATTTGTATATTTAAAGGGTATGGTGAAGAAGGAGGAGCTGAGAGGTACTGAAAAGGGAAATAGTAGAGGATAATAGATGAATAATCTACTACAGAACTATTTAAGAATATTTAATCTACACTTCTCAATTCATATTTCAGAATATACACACTGTGTGTGTGTGTGTGTGTGTGTGTGTGTGTGTGTGAAATTTACATCAGACATAACACTGGTCTCATCAGTGACATTCTTTCTAAACCTGTATATTCTTTTAAAAAATATCATCTAACAGCATTACCTAGTCTGCAGGGTTGTTTATTTGCTCAAGTGAAATGATTCACATAAACTGTAAAACATGAAGGATGGAAATTGTAAACATTCAAAAGACTTTGTCATGAAAACTAGAATAATGTTAAAAACAAGAAAAGAGACTCCAAAAAATTCAAAATTTTAATCAATGGTAGTATATTTAATAATAAGCTGTTTTGGAAAATAGTCAGAGGGGGTGCTCTTCATAGTGCTTCTATTAGATAATGTAACCAGGAGTCAGAATTTTCCACATAAATCAGTGGATAGAAAATGATGTTTCATTTATCATGTTTTTGTGGTCCCCACCCACATTTATCAATGATACCCACTGAATTTATTCCCATTTCTTCTAGCTACATGTGGTCTATGTGTATTAGCAAATTTCACAGATACTCACTCTGGCCTCATAAACTTAATTTTAAATCTCTGGTTATGCAAGTTCAGTTCAGTTCAGTCGCTCAGTCGTGTCCGACTCTTTGCGACCCCATGAATCGCAGCACGCCAGGCCTCCCTGTCCATCACCATCTCCCGGAGTTCACTCAGACTCAGGTCCATCGAGTCCGTGATGCCATCCAGCCATCTCATCCTTGGTCATCCCCTTCTCCTCCTGCCCCGAATCCCTCCCAGCATCAGAGTCTTTTCCAATGAGTCAACTCCTCGCATGAGGTGGCCAAAGTACTGGAGTTTCAGCTTTAGCATCATTCCTTCCAAAGAAATCCCAGGGTTGATCTCCTTCAGAATGGACTGGTTGGATCTCCTTGCAGTC
>SJYX01020108.1:427972-442106 GCA_006410675.1 Oreotragus oreotragus
GCCACTGCTGAGTTTTCCAAATTTGCTGGCATATTGAGTGCAGCACTTTCACAGCATCATCTTCCAGGATTTGAAACAGCTCAATGGGAATTCCATCACCTCCACTAGCTTTGTTCTTAGTGATGCTTTCTAAGGCCCACTTGACTTCACATTCCAAGATGTCTGGCTCTAGATTAGTGATCACATCCTCATGATTATCTGGGTCGTGAAGATCTTTTCTGTACAATTCTTCTGTGTATTCTTGCCACCTCTTCTTAATGAAAGTGAATTCCAATCTGCTTCTTTGAAGTGTTTATCACCGTGTTTTCTTTTTGTTGTACTAATTTATTGGGTGGTTAAGTTAATCTAATAATGAAACAATCACATATTTCTTCTATCCTAGCTATTTTTTTAACTTAAAAAAAAGTCAAAAAGTTGCTTCATGATATCATGCCTAGAAATGAACACAGGTTTACACTGAATATTTTAATCAATATGGAACACATAAAACACTCTTAGTCATTTAGTTTTAACAGATGCTATTGGCAAAAAACAATAAATGAACCAAGTTATTAAATTTGGAAGACTATTTAAATAACCTTACACTGAGTTTCTATTGAAATTTCTTCTACTTTGTAAGAAAACCCACCAATACTTACCGTAATTAATTATTGATTTATAATGATTTCTTGTCACCTGGTCCTCAAATGTGTGTTGCTATAACACAACTCTAAATTAGAAAATGTTATGTACTTTTTTCTTTTCCAGAGCATTTATTACCTTGTTCTAAGTCAAAATTGATTTGACGCAGATGAACCCTTGTAGCTGGCAGTCCTTCACCTAATGCTTTCTAAAGCAGATGTGCTGTCTTAACTTCTCAGGAGATGTTTCTGTTTCTTTTGCTTTCTGGTAAGTGACCCAAACAATCAATTCTTTCCTTATTTCATAATATTTTTTTACTTATTTGAGATCATTTATTTTTGTCTTGGCACTTCTCTATATACTGTCATCACGCTAGTTAACAATCAATCTGTCAAGAGCAGCATTTTTCCAGTTTGTTGAAGTTTCTACTCCATGAGAGAAGTTCCAAAGGGTAACTGATTTTATTTCATAGTATACAAAGTAGAAGGAGGGATGTCCTTGGATTTCTTTGGTGGCCTAGAAGTAAAATTTATTTATTTACCTGATTAATTTTTAAAACCTGATGGTATTGAGCCACGATTCTAGTTATAGTTCATATTAAGAAACTGTTTCACCTTTATTCCAGTGTATATAACTTCTTATGTTAAAAGAATAACCTAGAAATTGGTGTCAAAGAAATTTTGCTCCTGAATTCCACAGCACTCTTAAGAAAAGAGTATTACCATGGAGGGATGCTCTCTCTGTCTTTCTCTTCCAAGCTAGAAATAGTTCACCAAAACTTCCTTCAGCATATTGTCTATTACTCTTATTTTAAAGTCACAAACCTTAACAGTTTTTAAATCTAAATTTAAAACTAGATATTTTATGAAAGCAATCTAATTGTTTCCAACATTCTTTCCAGAGTCTTGGGAGCCATGTTGTTTTGGGGAAATAAACTTAACCATCAAGCTTCTCAAAATCATAACCATTGGCTCACAAACTATTTTACTGAACAAATAGCTCTGAAGTCCTCACAAACATAAACAACAATATCTGCACACTTTACATTCTATTCTGAACATTTCAAATCTCCAAGACTATAAACCTTGAGGTTTTTGTTCCAAAGAGATCATAAAATTGCATAATATAGAGGGAGAGAAAAGGTATAGGCAATTTCAACATAGGGATAGTTGATACCACTCTTTTCGTGACATTAGAAATAGAGAAAAGGGCTGGCTATTGATACTGAAAATACAGAACTAAGGGATAAAGAGAAAGCAAAGGCTGCCTGAAAAGTCTCTTGAAGTAGCTCATAGCAACAGAAAATAATGATGTCTATGCTGACTTAGTTCTACCCCCAAGCAAGAAGGGATTATTATAATTACTGTAGCAGTTTCCTCAGGTATCTGCATATGCAATATATTTTAACAATAAAGAGAGATTTAGCCTTAGTGTACTTGGTTAACCCTTTCCATACCAGTACTACCTTGCTCTCATTTTGTTGTTGTTTAGTCACTAAGTTGTGCTGGACTCTTTGCAATGCCATGGATTGCAGCATGCCAGGCTTCCCTGTCCTTCACTATCTCTCGGAGCTTGCTCAGACTCATATTCATTGAGTCTGTGATGCCATCAAACCATCTCATCTTCTTCTGCCTCCTTTTCCTCTTGCTCTCAATCTTTCCCATCATTAGGGTCTTGTGAAGAGTCAGCTCTTCGCATCAGGTGGCCAAAGTATTGGAGCTTCAGCTTCAGCATCAGTTCTTCTAATGAATATTCAGTGTTAATTTCCTCTAGGTTTGACTGCTTTGATATCCTTGCAGTCAAAAGGACTCTCAAGGGTCTTCTCCAGCAACACAATTTGAAATTCCTGCTCTCTTGGTTAGGTTTGCGTGTGTGCTAAATCACTCCAGTCATGTCCAACTCTTTTTAAACCTATGGACTGTAGCCTGCTAGGTTCCTCTGTCCATGGGATTCTCCTGCCAAGAATACTGGAGTGGGTTGCCATGCCCTCCTCCAGAGCATCTTTCTAACCCAAGGATCGAACCCAGGTCTTTTATGTCTCCAGCACTGGCAGGTGAACTCTTCACCACTAGTGGAATCTGGGAAGCCCCTCCTTTAGGTACAGTTTGTTTCAAATAGAAGTATTGTATTTGGTAAATACAAGTGGATGATATTTTTCAGTGTTTGAAATGCTATGTGTAGCTGCATAATATTTTAAAATATGAACTTGCATGCTTTTAGTCTCTCTATATTTTGAGATATTTTTCACCTCTGGAAAGATATATGTTGAGGTCTGAAGAATACACAAAGCAAGGCCAAAAGCACTGTTCAAAACCCTGAAATTCTTACTCTCTCCTGAACATACAACACATGCCATTCCCAAAATCTAAGCTCTTAGTAAAATTTATATGATTGATTGATAAGAAAGAAGTGAGATAGGATGTGTGAAAGAAGTTAGCATCAACAAAAGACATGTGGAAAGGATTCCCTATAAAGCTAAAAATAGATTTAACTGTGGCTTTGCAGAATAAAGAGAGATATGTAACACCTGGGACAATTTAAGACAGCTCCAGTGCTGTTCCCCAGGAAGAGGTTGAAAGGGATGGCTATATAGTCATGGCCTAAGGAAACTGGACCATAGGTGCTTTTGCACTCATGAAAATACAATCACAAAGGCCCTGAATACTGCTGATGCAGGGATAGTGGATATCTTGTAGTAAAACATGTTAACAGCTAGATGATCTCAACATTCAGAGAGCCCCATGTCTAGCTAGGTCTATCCTTTCCTCTGTCTTAGTATTGCTTAGAGTTCTAAATCACTGATATAACCCAAGAAAAAAGAAACAAAACGAAAATAAAATCAAGAATGGTTAAGATTGCAGCCCTATGGATTGAGTGATCAGATCTTAAAATGGATTACTGAAAGTGAAAGTGAAGTCGCTCAGTCGTGTCCGACTCTTTGCAACCACATGGACTGTAGCCTGCACCAGGCTTCTCTGTCCGTGGGATTTTCCAGGCAAGAGTACTGGAGTGGGTTGCCATTTCCTTCTCTAAGGGATCTTCCTGACCCAGGGATCAAACCCAGGCCTCAGGGATCGAACCCAGGTCTTCCCCTTGCAGGCAGACACTTTACCCTCTGAGCCACCAGGCAAGTTTACTGAAAAGAAATACCTATTTCTCACATACCTAACTTTTCCAAAAGCAAATCAAAAACTCTGTGCATAATTGGATACATGATATGCCAATGAGGTGCTATAAGAATTGATTTCTGATCAAAGTATTTTGTTGTTGCAATGAAATATCTGCTTATTGTTCTTTAAATAACTAAGTGGTCATTACTTTCAGATGCTAACTTGGGCTTCAGTATCATGCCAACTTCCCTTTCAATAAGCTAGTCCCCTCAAAGTGAAAAGATTTTTAAGAAATAAGTACTTTCAAATTGAGTCATGCTTCAGAGTGCCCTGTTGTCTATGTGCATTTATACATAACTGCACATGGTTCATTGAAAGATAGATCAGATAATTCTATTAATTGTTTGATCAGTCTAGGAGATAGCTATATATAGAACGTGAAATTTTGAACAGGCTTTCCATATATGTTCATGAGTTTGTGAAGGTAACAAGATTGGAGGATTGGAGGAGTTCCAAATTCATAGAAATGTCAGTGAAGGAGGAAAATGCTAAAAAGGTGAGTTCAGTTCAATTGCTCAGTCGTGTCCGACTCTTTGTGACCCCATGAATCGCAGCACACCAAGCCTCCCTGTCTATCACAAACTCCTGGAGTTCACCCCGACTCACGTCCATTGAGTCAGTGATGCCATCCAGCCATCTCATTCTAGGTCGTCCTCTTCTCCTCCTGCCCCCATCCCTCCCAGCATCAGAGTCCTTTCCAGTGAGTCAACTCTTCTCATGAGGTGGCCAAAGTACTGGAGTTTCAGCTTTAGGAACATTCCTTCCAAAGAAATCCCAGGGCTGATCTCCTTCAGAATGGACTGGTTGGATCTCCTTGCAGTCCAAGGGACTCTCAAGAGTCTTCTCCAACACCACAGTTCAAAAGCATCAATTCTTTGGCGCTCAGCTTTCTTCACAGTCCAGCTCTCACATCCATACACGACCACAGGAAAAACCATAGCCTTGACTAGACGGACCTTTGTTGGCAAAGTAGTGGCTCTGCTTTTCAATATGCTATCTAGGTTGGTCATAACTTTCCTTCCAAGGAGTAAGCGTCTTTTAATTTCATGGCTGCAGTCAACATCAGCAGTGATTTTGGAGCCCCCCCAAATAGTCTGACACTGTTTCCAATGTTTCTCCATCTATTTGCCATGTAGTGAGAGGACCAGATGTCATGATCTTAGTTTTCTGAATGTTGAGTTTTAAGCCAACTTTTTCACTTTCCACTTTCACTTTNAGTCACCATCTGCAGTGATTTTGGAGCCCACAAAAATAAAGTCTGACACTGTTTCCACTGTTTCCCCATCTATTTCCCATGAAGTGATGGGACCGGATGCCATGATCTTCGTTTTCTGAATGTTGAGCTTTAAGCCAACTTTTTCGCTCTCCTCCTTCACTTTCATCAAGAGGCTTTTTAGCTCCTCTTCACTTTCTGCCATAAGGGTGGTGTCATCTGCATATCTGAGGTTATTGATATTTCTCCCAGCAATCTTGATTCCAGCTTGTGTTTCTTCCAGTCCAGCGTTTCTCATGATGTACTCTGCATAGAAGTTAAATAAGCAGGGTGACAGTATACAGCCTTGACGTACTCCTTTTCCTATTTGGAACCAGTCTGTTGTTCCATGTCCAGTTCTAACTGTTGCTTATTATAAGAGATAGTTGAAAAGACATATTGAATTAAGATGTCACCAGTTTGCAGCCCACAATGAATTAACACATAGAAATTGAGTACTGACAGCTGCTGACATCAAAAAAGGGTGAAAACTAGACCCCGACAGGCCTCCTGATGGAACGATGCATCATTTTTTTATCTTGTGAAAGGGATTAAGCCTGACTCCAATCCCGTCTCTGGATCCAGCTGCCAAGTGGCAGGGCACCACAGGCAAAGAAACACACTGAACTGAATCAGGAGAATGTACGCAGCAAACACTAGACTGCCAGACAGCCTGCTTCCTCCACAGATAAACTGTAGGGAAAAGAGAGGGATGGAATGAAATCTGGAAATTCAAATGGACTTGAAAGACATATTTTTTTAAATTTAATGGGTAAGGCTAGTCTGTAGTATCTAGAGAGAGATTGTTGTTTGTTCTTTAGTCACTAAAGTCATGTCCCAGTCTTTGTGACCCCATGGACTGTAGCCTACCAGGCTCCTCTGCCCAGGGGTTTCCCAGGCAACAGTACTAGAGTGAGTTGCCATTTCCTTCTCCAGGGCATCTTCCCAACCCAGGGATCAAACCCACATCTCCTGTTTGGCAGATGGATTCTTTACCACTGAGCCACTGGGGAGGCCCTAGGGAGAGACTAGAGTGATCAAATTACAAAGACGTGATAGGAAGTGAAGACTACATATCAGAGAGCAGTCACTGATACTTTGAAGGAAGAGTAAGGGTTTGTCATGGTGATGGGGCTGTTAGAGGAACCTCCAGTGTTTCTGGTGGTTAATTTCTTTTTTAAAAAATACTTAATTTTATTTCTTTTATTTGGCTGCTCTCATTTTAGTTTTGGCATATGGGATCTAATTCCCTGGGCAGGGATGGAACCCAGGCCCCCTGTATTGGGAATGTAGAGTCTTTGCCACTGGACCACCAGGGAAGCCCCTCTTGTGGTTTATTTCTTAGCCTGGGGGCATCATTACAAGGCCACTGATCTTACAGTAATTCGCCCAGATCTACACTTGATGTGCATAGATTTCAGTGTTGCTCTTCCATTCCCTTCTACCCCAGAGAATGTTTATTTACAGAAGATGGAAAACCTCACACTCTGGACTTGTCAAGTTCATCATGACCTTCCTGTCCTATGACTTTTGTGCCTGGATCAGAGAGTAAATTTTGAAAACTTCATTTTGTGTCTTTCATCCCCTGCAGTGTTCCTCAGCACATCCTCTTTCATCCCAGGCAAGGAGTGGCATGTCACCTGCCAGATGCTGCCTGACAAGCAGGCACCCCATTCAGCTCCGCTCAGTCCCCCCACCTCTGCAGCCCTGTGGATACTCGCATATGCTGTCTGCCACGTTGTGTTTTATGGCTCTTCAGATGTCGACTCTTTAAAATTATTTTATTGAAGTATAGTTGATTTACAATGTTGGATTAATTTCTTCTCTATAGCTAAGTGACTCAGTTATACACACATATATATTATTTTTCATTTTCTTGTCCATTATGATCACAGGTATTGAATAGAGTTCCCTGTGCTTTACAATAGGACCTTTTTGTTTATCCATCCTACATATAATAGTGTGCATTTGCTAATCCCAGACTCCGAATTCATCCCTCCGTAACCCCTTTAACCCTTGGGAACCACAAGTCTGTTCTCTGCTTTATGTGTGTGTGTGTGTGTGTGTGTGTTTGTGTGTTTTGGCTGTGCCGCGTGTGAGATCTTAGTTCCCCAACCAGGGATCAAACCTGTGCCCCTGCATTGGGAGCACAGAGTCTTAACCACTGGACTGCCGGGGAAGTCCGCACAAGTCTATTCTCTCTGTCTGTGATCTGGATGTCAACTCCTTTTTCCTCCCAGACTTAATCTGCAGCAAATTCATCAAAACAGGTGAAATGGGAAAAGCAGTAAGCTTGGAATCAAACTCCTGGCCCAGCTGGCTGCCACCCCCCCCAACTCTGTCACCAGGGCCACCCCACGGGTGGCCTCGGTTTCCTCATCTGGAATGTGTGTGGTTTCTGTAAGGTCGGACCCCAGAGGCCATGATGGGCCGCCCCTTCCCGCCTCCGCCGGTGGGGGAAGTCCCTAAGGAAGGAACCTCCCAGATCCCGGGGACCAGTGACAGCACAGTCCGCCAGCTAAAGTCGCTCCACCCCAGCCACCTAGAAGGACCTATCAGCCCACGACACCTCGGCCCAATGACCTATCCAAACCCCCATCCATTAACCTGACCATCCCTCGCAACAAACTTATATAAGCTGCTTCTAGCGCTGCCCGGGCGCGGACTTCCTCGACCTGCCTCGTTTGGGTCCAGGAATCCCGCCCGGTAGCGCTTCGTCATTAAAAAGCTTGTTAGACGTTTTTTNTGACCTATCCAAACCCCCATCCATTAACCTGACCATCCCTCGCAACAAACTTATATAAGCTGCTTCTAGCACTGCCCGGGCGCGGACTTCCTCGACCTGCCTCGTTTGGGTCCAGGAATCCCGCCCGGTAGCGCTTCGTCATTAAAAAGCTTGTTAGACGTTTTTTTTTTTTGGTGTCCTGGTCGTCTTTTACCTAACGGTTTCCTCATCTGGGAGGGTGGCTATGGGGCTTCAATGAGGAGATGAACAGCAAAGCCACTTGTAACCTCAGCTATGAGGCTTCCCAAGTGGCTCAGATGATCGAGAATCCACCTGTGATGCAGGAGACCTGGGTTAGATCCCTGGGTCAGGAAGATCCCCTGGAGGAGGACATGGCAACCCACTCCAGTATTCTTGCCTGGAGAATCCCATGGACGGAGGAGCCTGGCGTGCTACAGTCCTTGGGGTGGCAGAGTTGGACACGACTGAGTGACTGAACAGCAACAATAATAAAGATCTAGGAAAGGTCAGAGGCTCGTCCAGCATCTTTCACGAGAGACAGGCACAACCTCAGGCAGAATGTAGTTCTTCCGGGTTGCAGGGCAGCGTCCTTCCCACTGGGCGCCCCCTCTCCGCAGTGCCTCAAGCCTCTGTCTTGGCGTCATGAACCAGAAACGGAAATGGCATCTGGGCCACCTGGGATGGCTGGCTCTGCTCTGCACAAGGACCCCCATCAAGGGGGCTAGGTGAACCAGGTGGGTCTAACACCCCCACTCACCAGGCCAGGCATCCTGGCCTGGGTCATATACCGTTCCCATCCTCTGCTTGGCACCCTGATGCTGTGTGTGCTGGTCTCAGCCCTGGCCACTAGAGTGACCAGCTCTGTGTGGCATGGCTTCTCTCCTTGAACCCCTTTCAAGGAATCCTTGTATCCAGCCCTCAACTGATGGATGGTGTGCAGACAGGTGAGTTTTTGATGAAACACGTCAATAGAATAGAGAAGCCAGATCATTTTTCCATGTGTCCTCCGAGTACCATCAGTAGGACTAGAAACTGTAATTGCTTGCGTGGCCACTAGGGCGTCATTCAGGAAATTACTTCCTCAGTAAAATTTGGTAAATTACAGTTATAATTTAGGAAAAGTGAAGGCAATGGCATCCCACTCCAGTACTCTTGCCTGGAAACTCCCATGGATGGAGGAGCCTGGTAGGCTGAGGTCCATGGGGTCGCTGAGTCAGACACGAGTGACTTCACTTTCACTTTCATGCATTGGAGAAGGAAATGGCAACCCACTCTAGTGTTCTTGCCTGGAGAATCCCAGGGATGGCGGAGCCCAATGGTCTGCTGTCTGTGGGGTCGCACGGAGTCGGACACGACTGAAGCAACTTAGCAGTAGCAGCAGGCTAATCTTTGGTGAATTAGTGTTTCAGGGCAGTGGAATCATTTACTGCACAGAGCGGTGTCCAAGTGACCTAAAATCCTTAATAGTCCTTCCAGATGTGTGCTCAGTCCCTTTTTTGTGACCCCATGGACTCTAGCTCACTAGGCTCCTCTGTTCATGGGAATCTCCAGGCAAGAATACTGGAGTGGGTAGCCATTTCCTGCTCCAGGGGATCTTCCCAACCCAGGGATCTCCTGAACTGGCNACACACACACACACACACACACACACACACACACACACACATACACTTTTAGTTAAACCCAGTAAGTCCAGTCAAATCCAATCATTTAAGCAGCATCTTTATATACTCTGCATCTCTTGGATAACTCAGCATTGCAGCTTTGCCTGCTAAATTGTTAATCAGGGGCACACATTATGGTTATTGGGGTAGTGGGTGATAGGAAATTATCAGGTCCTAGGTTGATCTCTCCAGAGAAGGCAATGGCAACCCACTCCAGTATTCTTGCCTGGAGAATCCCGGGGACGGCGGAGCCCGGTGGCTGCCGTCTATGGGGTCGCACAGAGTTGGACACGGCTGAAGCGACTCAGCAGCAGCAGCAGCAGGCTGATGTCTCACGGTGAATTTTAGTTTCCGGCTCTGGGGGTGTTGTTTTAGCCTAGTGGCTGGCCCCAGGTGCCAGTCCCCAGCCATCACACAGCTGTCCTCGATGAGTCTGAGGGTGCTCACCCACCGACAGTTGCCCCACCTGATGACTCAGCCCTCCTAAGTCACTATAGGTTTATCTGTTTTGCCTCCATTTGGTTCCTGACTGGGGTGATGCTTGTTCTGTTGCCATTGGCCAAGGAGTCACTTTGTCCGTAACAGCCCACATGATCACTGTTCACAGGCTCCTGAGCTAAATTCTCGATGATGTTTCATCATTGTCTGAAGGCATGGAGAGCCCTATGGGTTCCTCCAAGTCCACACCACTCACACCACACCTCACCACACCACACCACACCACTCCATACTACACCACACCACACTACTCCACACCACACCAAACATTTGTGCCAACCCACACCTACTCTTCTGCACCCAGCCACACGGGCTGTCACTTTAGCAGAGGTAATAGCCCTCTTTGTATCATCTCCCAGATGCCAGGATGGAGAGTGGGAAAAGGCACCTTCATTTCCACCTCTGCAGTGCTTGTCAAGAGGGGAGTTCGGGAACACCAGGCTTTCTCTCTTCACTTCCTCCTTCCCCACTTCCCCCCACTGTCCACCTGTGGAGGCCAGATACAGAAAACTTTCCCTTCCTTTTTCTGGCTAAAAGGGACCCTCCTTTGAACCACATACTCCTCCTCCATGCAGGCAGAGAGAGGTATAGGTTTGCTAAAAAGGGAATAAAGTTGAGGGATATTTAACAATTTTATTATCTTTATACATATTTAGCAACTATTCTTCTCATTTGATTTTTTTTTTGCATTTTATCCTTTTTGTCCTTTTACAAATACATAGACTTTTAACATTTTTATGTAGTCTCATATTTTAATGTTTCTTCATGGATTGTGCTGTCTAAGGGACCCTTGGAGAGATCTTCCCCCATGCAACTCAGATAACCTCTATTTTCTCCTAGTTCTTTTAGAGCCTCATTTATCATCTACCTGGAATTTAGTTTTGTATTTTGATAGGTGATGTCTAACTGTATTTATGTTGAAATGGCTAGCCAGATGTTCTTTTTTTAAAAGATTTTTATGTGGACCATTTTTAAAGTCTTTATCGAATTTGTTACAATATTGCTCCTCTCTATGTTTTGGTTTCTTGGCCCTGAGGTATGTAGGATCATTGCTCCCTGACCAGATTGAACCCACACCCCCTGCATTCAAAGGCGAAATCTTAACCACTGGACCACCAAGGAAGTCCCTAGCTAGATACTCATGAAAGACTTTTTGAGTAACCTATCCTTTCGCAAAAGACTTTTTGAGTAACCTATCCTTTCGCATCTTCTTTGGGAAACTACCTTTGTTACATTAGGAAGAATCTTGAATCTATTTTGGAATTCCCACTTCTGTTACATTTATCTGTCTCTCTGCTATTACTGCTACATTTTAGTTTCTGTGGTTTCCTAATACACTTTCATATTTTGGGGGTGAAGGCACCTGGATGAATATTATTTTTCAACATTATTTTGTCTGTCTTTTCACGTTCGTTCTTCCAGGAAAAGTCTGAGCTCATTTTGTCAGTTACATCTCCTACTCCACCAATACCACTGTACACATACATGCTCTCACACATACATACACAAATCCTGTCACATGTTATCCATAATTTTTGGATGCAGCTAAATCAGTTCAGTCGTGTCCGACTCTGTGCGACCCCAGAGATGGCAGCCCACCAGGCTCCCCAGTCCCTGGGATTCTCTATGCAGGAACACTGGAGTGGGTTGCCATTTCCTTCTCCAATGCATGAAAGTGAAAAGTGAAAGGGAAGTTGCTCAGTCGTGTCTGACGCTTTGTGACCCCATGGACTGCAGCCTACCAGGCTCCTCCATCCATGGGACTTTCCAGGCAAGAGTACTGGAGTGGGGTGCCATTGCCTTCTCTGAATTTTTGGATATATAGATCAATTTGAAAGGCATCATCTTTATCACACCGAGACCTCCTGTTAAGAAATATGAGTATGTAAGTCAACTGTACTTCAATAAAAAATATAACATTTCTCCATTTACTTCCCAAGTTATTTTTTTGACTATTGTTTACACTTTTCTTTTAATCACACTTACTAACATGTTCTTGAAAAAATGACTGTTACAAAGAAGTTGGGAAATGCTGCTTTGGTATTTCATCATTAGATATGACACTGTTGGTTTTTAGATCAATATCCTTCATCGTATCAAGGAATTATCTTCTACAGTTTGTAGAACAGTTTTATCAAAATGAATTTTTAATTTTATCAAATGTTGCCTTTTTAATATGCATCAATATACTATTTTTCATTGACATTGAGTTGATAAATTTTATTTCCTAATAATAACCAATCATGTATTCTTGGGTTAAATTCTAGCTGATCAGTGGTATCATTCTTTTTTATGTTGCTACATTCTACTAAATATTTTATTTCTGGTTTCCATCTATATTTCTATGTGAAATGAATATATTTTTTTATTTTACAGTGGTGTTTTTGTTGCTTTTTTAGTTTCAAGATTATGTTAGCTTTATAAAATGAATTGCGACCTTTTTTTTTTATCTTTATCACTTTTTGTTCCTTTGTTGCATTCTCATCTTTGTTGGCCAGCTCGCTCTTTTGATCACCCAATGTCATAAAGTGCCATGTGGGCTTATCGCTGAAAAGCAAGGAGGCACCCCAGCTGCACACTTTGCTGTCTGTGCAGGGGCCAAATGATTGGATCCATAGACTAGCCTAAAAGTAAAATGTGATTCAAATTTACATCTCACCAAAGTGATCAGATACCATACACCATACAGGCAAAGGAAGGGGTTTCTAGGCAGAGGTAACAGCATTTACACCATGGTTCAGATGGTAAAGAATCTGCCTGCAATGCAGGAGCCAAGGCTTCAATCCCTGGGTCAGGAAGATCCCCTGGAGGAGGGAATGGCAACCCACTCCAACATTCTTGCCTGGAAATCCCGTGGACAGAGGAGCCTGGTGGGCTACAGTCCATAGAGTCACAAAAAGTTAGACATGACTGAGTGACTATTTCAACAGCATGTGCAAAGGCCCTGAGACAAGGAGTGAGGCATGTCCTAAATACCAAAAACCAAGGTGCAGAGAAGCAGGGAGTGCAGAAGGATATGGAGAGCATCCAAGGACGGTCCAAAGACCACAGGGAAAGAGTTGTAAGATGTCCATTGGTGGATGAATGGATAAGAAAGTTGTGGTACATATACACAATGGAATATTACTCAGCTATAAAAAAAGGAATACATAATGAGGTGAATGAAACTAGAGCCTATTATACAGAGTGAAGTAAGTCAGAAATAGAAAGCCAAATACTGTATATTAAACATATATATGGAATCTAGACAGGTGGTACCAACAATCCTACGTACAGGGCAGCAAAAGAGACACAGATGTAAATAACAGACTTTTGGACTCAGTGTGAGAAGGCAAGGGTGGGATGATTTAAGAGAATAGCATTGAAACATATATATTACCATATGTAAGATAGATGACCAGCTCAAGTTTGATACATGAAGCAGGGCACCCAAGCCAGTGCTCTGTGACAACCTAGAGGGACAGGGCGGGGAGGGAGGTGGGTGGGGAATTCAGGATGGAAGGGACACACATATACCTGTGGCCAATCCATACTGATGTTTGGCAAAAACCATCACAATATTGTAAAGTAATTATCCTCCAGTTAAAATAAATTTTTAAAAAAGGAGATCCAATTTTTAAAAATTTGTTTTTAATTGGAGGATAGTTCTGCTGTACCCTGATGTGAATCAGCCATAAGAATACAACTTGGATTGACATGAAACTCTGCTTATTTTATGAAGGACACAATTGGCAACCAGAAAAGTAAGTATTTATATATGGCAAGATATCTCACCAAAAATTAAGATGAGCAACAGGAAAGAATGCACTTGCAACATTTACAGTAGAGGGGGAAAGGTCACTATCCTCCTTTGTTCTTCTTTTTGTCTGCACCAGGTCTTAGTTTCGGCAAGCAGTTTCTTCCCTGACCAGGGATCAAACCCAGACCCCCTGCATTGGCAGTGCAGTTTTAGCCACTGGACCACCAGGGAAGTTCCAACAGGTCACTCTCCTTAACATGAAAAGAGCTCAAAGAGAAAACTTAATAGAAAACTAGATTGAGGATGTGAGTGGGCATTTCAGAAAGAAGAAATACTGGCTAATCTTAATGGAGAGATAAGTGATCATGTCAATAACAAAGGAAATACCATCACAAAAACAGAATAGGTCTTCCTGCCCATCTGACAGCAAAAAAAAAAAAAAAA
>SJYX01020108.1:444565-479270 GCA_006410675.1 Oreotragus oreotragus
TGAGGAGCTGGTTTATGAACTATCTGCAAAATTTCCATCCAAAGGTAACACTGCACAAATCTCCAATGAGGAGCTGGTTTATGAACTATCTGCAAAATTTCCATCCAAAGGTAACACTGCACAAATCTCCAAGGTTACTGTGCTCTCCAAGGCACATTAGTAAATATCAGCAAGGTTTCCATTTTCCTGACAGAAACAATTACAGATGCCATGCAAGAATAATTTCACACAGAGTTGAGGCAGACATCAGAAGTCTCTTAGGCAATAGTTGCAAATGTTTATGCTAATATCATTTAGCTTTTCACTTTAAAAATCAGGTTAGTGAATCTATGCATTTCTTTTGTTGTCAGTATAGTTCTGGTTACTGACCAGGTTCTTGGCCTTCTCAGTCAATAGAAATTGATGAGACTAGACAGGAAATTCAGGCAAGGTTTCACTGGGACTCCCGCCACAGGATAAGAAAGCAAAAACAGGAACAGTTTCCCTTGTTCGCTTTTTGAGGGGGGACAAGCTGGTTCCTTATAGGGGGTGATTTATATGGGGTGACCAGTCCAATGGCTGGGCTAGAGGGGTGACTTAGAGGGTCTGCCCACCCCATTGGTGGTGCTATGTGCTGGTTGCATGTGTAGTCCCTGCTTTTGCTCCTGAAAAAGTGAAAGTGAAAGTTCTGTCTGACTCTTTGCTTCTCCGTGGACTGTAGCCCACCAGGGCCCTCTGTCCACAGAATTCTCCAACAAGAGTGCTGGAGTGGGCAGCCATTTCCTTCTTGAGGGATCTTTCCAACCCAAGGATTAAACCCAGGTCTCCCATATAGCAGGCAGACTCTTTACCATCTGAGCCACCAGAAATGGAAGTCTGTTTTTGGTCTTTTTTGGTCTTTTTGTATCTTGTTCATAAATTGCCCTAACTCTGCATGCATACTAGTTTTAGTCCGTTATAGCAGTAGTCCCCAACCTCTGGGATCTGATGATCTGAGGAGGAACTGATGTAATAATAATAGAAATAAAATGCACAAAGCATGTAATATGCTGAATCATCCTGAAACCATTCCCCTGACACCCCCGTCTGTGGAAAATTGTCTTCTTTGAAACTGGTCCCTAGTACAAAAAGGTTGGGGACCTTTTTTCTTTTTTTAACCAAGAACCCCCCTGCCCATTTTTTTCCTTTATTTTTTTTTAACCAAGGACCTAAACCCTTGGTATAGCTTTTTTTTTTTTTTTTTTCCCAACCTCTGGGATCTGATGATCTGAGGAGGAACTGATGTAATAATAATAGAAATAAAATGCACAAAGCATGTAATATGCTGAATCATCCTGAAACCATTCCCCTGACACCCCCGTCTGTGGAAAATTGTCTTCTTTGAAACTGGTCCCTAGTACAAAAAGGTTGGGGACCTTTTTTCTTTTTTTAACCAAGAACCCCCCTGCCCATTTTTTTCCTTTATTTTTTTTTAACCAAGGACCTAAACCCTTGGTATAGCTTTTTTTTTTTTTTTTTAAGGAGATGTTTGTCTAGGTGTAAGCACTTCAGCAAAGGATCCCAGGTCCCAACCTGTCTCAGTTGCAGTTGAAGGAATTCACAAATAAGATAGGAGATTTCTTCACAGTTTCTTTTACATTCTTCATTTTTAGTACATTAAGCCTTATATATGTTCCATGTTTTACTTGGAGTTTATGGGCAGAAGAAAGGTAAAGAATATGAATCTCTGAAAGAAATCTCCTTATTACTGGATGATAATGGGTCCTCAGGGCCTTCCCTGGTGGCTCAGTGGTAAAGAATCTGCCTGCCAATGCAAGAGAGATAGGTTCAGTCTCTGGTTGGGAAGATCCCCTGGAGAAGGAAATGGCAACCCATTCCAGTAGTATTCTTGCCTGCAAAATCCCATGGACAGAGGAACCTGCTGGGCTATAGTCCATGGGGTTGCAAAAGAGTTAGACATAACAACAACAACAATGGGACCTGAGAAGGAATAGCAGGAAAAAATTGAGGGTCAAAATTCTTCCTATCTCCACACTTTCAGCTGAAACTTCCTCACCTAATATGGAAAAAGCAACATTAAACTATGGAAACTGAGGTAGAATTTAAATATTAAAATGGCATAAGAAAAAATGTACTTTAAAAGCAAAATTATCTATAAGAAAATAATTTAGAGGCCAAATACACAGAATTTAAAATTAACAATGACACTTGATTAGTATTAGTCTGAACTGACATCTTATCCCTTCTTTATTTCTACTCTAAAGGTAAAAAATACCATGTAAAGATACTGTGTTCACCTTTATTAGCCACATGGTATTAAACTAGTATTATGTCATTATTTTATATATAAATAAATATATATATATATATATCATTTTTTGAATGATTATCTTTTTGGAATTATTATTTATATATGTATAGGATAGAATTATAGAATTTAGCTTGTTTCATAATCTACTTTTCCAAAAGTTAATAAATTATATTTAAATGGATTCTGACAACAGCTTGCTAATGGAGAAAGATTTTGGGATCTTCTTGAATTTATGATTTCTGTTTCTTTCATCAGTTAAAATTTCACTATAGATTTTTGCTTACAGATGGACTTCTCTGGTATGTCATAAATGTGACCCTCTTCTCTAATTGTGCTGATATCTGTGACTATACAGGGGCTAGGATAGAAGTGACAGAGGATGAGGAGCAATTGAATGTGTTTCAGTTAAGTGGTTAATGAGGTTTGTAAACCTATTTAAAAGTCTGTGGACTAAAGAAGTTCAAAATCTTTGCTCTAACATATATTTATATTGTAACATATAGCAAATACTGGACTTTCCTAATACATTTGAGAAACTGATTACAGGAACTATGTATATTTTATTTTTACATAGCTGGTGCTTAGTGTACTTAGATGTATCCCTCTTCCTTTGAAAATTACTTTTTCATAAATTCCATTATGTATACTTTATACCATTTTAATATAAAAAATCTATTCTGATTGGTTTGTGGCTATTTATTATTTCCTTTCTTCCTTTTGTATAAGGAAGTCTTTTTATATTATTTCTGTGATTGGTATCATGCCAAAACTTAGATGTTTTTAACCCTGATCTCTAGTGGTTATGACTTTGCCTTCCAACGCAAGGAGTGTGGGTTTGATACCTGGTCAGGGAGCTAAGATTCCACATGCCTCACAGCAGAAACAGAAAACAGAAGCAGTATTGTAATAAATCCAGTAAAAACTAAAAGGAATAGGCATTGGGATATATGAGTGGATGGATATTCATTTACTTAAGATACACTTACTTAAGATACACACACTTACTGTATCATAAATGTTCTTAATTTTCAGTATGCTATAATGGTTTGATAACTCAAAAATTCTTCCTAAGGAGAGACTCCCCCTCCAAGTTCTTCCCTAGTGACTCAGATGGTGAAGAATCTGCCGGCAATGCAGGAGACCCAGATTCTATCCCTGGGTCGGGAAGATCCCCTGGAGAAGGAAATGGCAATCCACTCCAGTATTCTTGCCTAGAAAAATCTCACGGACAGAGGAGCCTGTAAGACTACAGTTCAAGGGGTCATAAAGAATTTCATACAACTAACCCTTTCACTTTTTCAGAGATAATGAAGTGCTCAGACAGGAACACACCTTTGATATACAAACTAACCAGTCTAAAGCCTTGCCTCCCCTACCCCTCTCTCTGTCCCTTGCACCCAGGAAGCTACATTTCTCTGCCTTAAATACCCCAGGGCCAGACTTCAAACCATTAGGGCCCACCCTTCTCAAACACCCTCTAAAATTATTTAAACAGCCAGATCTTAAACTGTCTTCCCTGTCCTGCCCTGCCCTGCCCTGCGCTGCCTTGCTTTTCCTATGAATGTTCAATAAAAGCCCCAGCCAGCCTACCCTACATCTTATCTTCTGCCTCCTGACCATCCTGGTGGTTTCCTTAAAGGCCCTGTATGGCATCATGTTATGCTTCTTGTCTTTAGGAGCCCCGTGTATTATAAAATTGGCTTTTTCCTGAGCCTCTAGGTATACTTTTATGGCTGTATCTAACTAACCAGCTCATAAAGAATATAAAATGCTTATGCATTTCTTTGATCCTTTCTTCTTGCTTCCTTCCTTCCTTTCATTCAGTCATTCTTTCTTTCCCTTCCTTCCTTTCTTTGTTCATTCCTTCCAAGGAGAGGCAGGGTGAAATAATTTATTTCATAGAAAAACATCCATTTGGAAAACCTTCAATCCCCAAACACAGTTATTAGAGGAATCATAATTTGATTATTCCAATAGAACCCATTTGAGAGCCTAGTGTTATAACAGTAAAGAATTTGTGCTATATTTCTGGCATCAATTGTCCATATTGTTTTCTAATTTCTGAATTATGGTGCCAAATAATTAACAGGAACAACTAAAATCAACAAAGGAAGCATGACTATAAGTAGTTGTCAGCAATAAAACTCTGAAAAAGCATCAGTTTGTCTGTTCACAATTTAATCTTCTAGATAACTACTAGAAGAAAGAAAAAATCAGAGCTTGGTGACAAGACAGAGCTCATGCAGAAATGATAAAGATGCTATCAACTGGCAACATGAAGAAATATGCAAAATAATTGTTTTTCCTTACATTTTACCAGTTCCCTCATTCATTTTGGTATGGATAGAGGCCAGATAATAAAAGGCTTCTGGATGTTAACTTATTGAAAATTTATCTTCACTGGTACACTCTGAAGCTTATGGACCATGACTTAACATTATAGGTATGACCCATTATGGGCAGGGCTTAATTAATAAATAAGTAAGCTCATAAAAACTTAAATTTGTTTAGAGCAGTGCTTCTCAAACATTAGTATTCATAAGATCCATCCAAAGGTCTTAGCTGAAATATAGATTTCCAGTCCTTAGCCCCTAGAGACAGTGATTCAGTAGGTTGTAAATGAAGGCCATTCATTTGTTAGTTATTTAACAAAATCCCAAATAATATTGATGGTGACTGTTTTTCTAGTCAATGGTTGAAGTGGTTTCTTTATTCAATGTTTAAAAACTACTTTTAGTGCCACATTGAAGCATAGATTATGAATTGTGAGAGAGTGGTGAAAGTGAAAGTTGCTCAGTCCTATCTGACTCTGCAACACCATGGACTACAGTTCATGGAATTCTCCAGGCTAGAATACTAGAGTGGGTAGTCTTTCCCTTCTCCAAGGGGTTTTCCTAATCCAGGGATCAAACTCGAGTCTCCTGCATTGCAGAAAGATTCTTTACCAGCTGAGCCACAAGGGAAGCCCAAGATTACTGGAGTGCATAACCTATCCCTTCTCCAGTGGATCTTCCCAATCCAGGAATCGAACTGAAGTCTCCTGCATTGTGGGTGGATTCTTTACCAACTGAGCTATCAGGGAAGCCAGAGAGAGGTTATGGTGTGTTCAGTTATTCTATTTACTGATGCATGCAGACCCAGTTTAGAAAGACTTATAAAACAAAAGATGAAATGAAAGAGTTGAAATGCTTACAGTGTTACCAAGCGTGGTGACTTCTGCAAGCTTACACATGGACACTTAAACTCTATGCCTATACAACCTTACATTTTTTAAGAAAGAAATTAAACAAAGATACATGTCAACAGGTACTGACAAATTCTGGCAGTCTATGTAAGATAAAACTGTGCTTTCAGTTCAGTTCAGTCGCTCAGTCAGGTCCAACTCTTTGCGACCCCATGAATCGCAGCACGCCAGGCCTCCCTGTCAATCACCATCCCCCGGAGTTCACTCAGACTCAGGTCCATCAAGTCCGTGATGCCATCCAGCCATCTCATCCTCAGTCGTCCCCTTCTGCTCCTGCCCCCAATCCCTCCCAGCATCAGAGTCTCTTCCAGTGAGTCAACTCTTCTCATGAGGTGGCCAAAGTACTAGAGTTTCAGCTTTAGCATCATTCCTTCCAAAGAAATCCCAGGGCTGATCTTCTTAAGAATGGACTGGTTGGATAGTTAACTCTAAAATGAATATATCTGGAATCCTCTCCTCCTGCTATTTGGCATTACTATATCCAGTAACTTTTGGATATCTTTTTATTACACAGTGATTAACAGTGAAAAGTACATATTTATTTTCAGAAGCTCCCATTACTCTATTTTTTTTTTTTCCTCCCTTAAATATCCCTGTGGTATTAGTGCCTGACTGGTTCATTTCCCCTCAAGTAGGACATGAACTGTGAGTTGTGGTTAAAACCTCAGGCTTTGAGATCATGCTGCCAAAGATCATAACAGGCTTCATATCAAGATTCTTCTACTAAGTTATTTGTCTGCTCAATTCTCTATCTTGATTCTGTCATCTACAAAATGAGAATTCTGTGTAGATCTACCTGAGCACACTAACACAGCTCTCCAAAGATCTTAATTATCATTATGTAAAATCAAAATAGAAACATTTCTATAAAATTTATACTTCCCTGAAAATATTCTGATTACAAATGCAGATGGATGATTTCCACTTAGGGAACCATTTGTTGCAAACATTAAACATAGGAAGTTGAAAAAAAATTGATATCTAATTCAATCTCAATTAAATCCAGTGCAGGGCAGCCACTGATGTATTCAGAGAGAAACAGGACAGAAAATATGTACTCAAATCTGAAGGCTATACTTTATGACAACAAAATATTTTTTCATAAAAAGTAGGAATCTGTAACCAATAGGTATATCTGTAGAAACATCTATAGATTTTATTAGATAAAATCTTTTAATAATGGGTCAATCAAAGATAAACTAGTATTCCATCCACTTGAAAGGGAACTGATCAGAATAAAGGGAAAAATAATAGCAATGACATGAAGAAGGACATGGTTACCCACTCTAGTAGCCTGGCCTGGGAAATTCCATGGACAGAGGAGCCTGGTGGGCTATAGTCTGTGGGGTTGCAGGTGTCGGACATGACTGAGTGACTGGACTACCACCACCAACAGCAATGATACAAAGCACAGCTCAACACATGGAAGAATTAAGTGAAATTACTTAATCATCTTTCAGGTTCAGACATTTAAGTTTTTCAAGCACATCATTTACTATCACTGAGATGAACTCTGAGTAAATGTCACTCAGTGAACTAACTCAAGGGCTGTTCTCTATTATTATTAATTATTGTTTGTAATTAGGATGGCTAAATTAGAAGTACTTGTGTCTTAACAATGTTATATGCTAATATTACACCTTAAGTCTTCAAAAAGCAAAAAGTTTGATGAATATATTTACAAAGCAAATTTAATTCCATTTCGAATGACTGAAATTTTATCCTTTTTTGTTTTATGTTTTTATTGAAGGATAATTGCTTTACAGAATTTTGTTGTTTTCTGTCAAACCTCGACATGAATCAGCCATGCCAGAGGGATGGGAACCTCTCTATGAACCTCCCTCCCATCTCTCACCCAATCCCACCCCTCTAGATTGATACAGAGCCCCTGTTTGAATTTCCTGATCCAAACAGCAAATTCCCCTTGACCATGTATTTTACATACAGTATGTAAGTCTCCCTGTTACTCTTTCCATACATCTCACCCTTTCCTATCCTATTTATGATATATCTCCATCAGTTAATACTCAAAACATGAATGTCCTTGCCTATAACATATTTATAAAAGCAATATAAACCAGGAAAACAGATTATTTTCTATATGAATATTGCTTACACCTGATAAGAGTCCCTTGTGTAATTATAATGAAATGATGTGAATTAAGATATGGTTTAATAGAATGATGTTTGAATTGTGATTATTTCATTTCGTGGAGATATATATATATGGTAATATATACATATATGTTAAATATTATACATGTTAAATATTTAAATAACAACATTCATATCATAGAATCAATAATCAAATTTATTCATTCAGCAAAATATTTAATGATTTTCTATTACTATGCCTCAAACATTTTTCTACATGCTTGGATCTGAACAATAAAATTAACATACCAGATCTCACGGTACTGACTTTCTACAGAGAAAGATGTGCAATATATTGTTAAATTATAAATATTACTGATATATAATTTATATATACTCAATATTTCAGGAAGTTAGAAACATTATAAAGGAAAAAAAAATGGAGAGCATCCAGAGGATCCTCTTCTAGAAGAGGTGGTCAGGGAAGGGGGCTCTGAGGATGGGAGCTGACAGTCTGGAGGAAGCATAGGGACCGATAAGGCTTCTGGCAAAGGAGCATGCCAGGCAGAAGAGACGCCAGCATAATTCTGTAGCTGGAAACTGCCATGAGATGCTCTGGCAGTGGCCGGGGGCCACTACAGTTGAATCAGGGTGAATATGGAGAAGAGCAGGAGTTAAGAAGTTTGAGGAGGCTGCTGGGAGCCTGATAATTTAACTCCAAGGCCTGTTCTGCAATTCCGCTTTTACTGCGTGTCAAAAAAAGGTCACTGGAGATTTTTGTTCTCGTTTGGTTTTAATTGAGGTACAGTTGCTTTACAATGTTGTGTTGGATTACGCTGTGCAACAGCATAAGTCAACTGTATGTATACACATGTCCCTCGGATCTCCCTCCTCCCACCCCTCATCCCACCCTTACTGGATAGGCAAAGTTTAGAAAAAGTAAGCTATCCATGCTACTCCATTAACTGTAAGATAAAATCCCTCTGCTTTTATTATTAATTTTTAAAAATTTTTATCCAAGTATAGTTGATTTACAATGTTGTATTAATTTCTGCTGTACAGCAAAGTGAGTCAGCTATCCATTTACAGATATTCCCTCTTTTTTGGATTTTATTGCCATTTAGGTCACCACAGAGCACTGAATAGAGTTCCCTGTCTTATGCAGTAGGTTCTGATTAGTTATCACTTTTATACATAGTATCACTAGTCTATATCTGTCAACCTCAAGCTATCAGTTTATCCACCCCCATGTCCCCCTCGGTATCCATATGTTTGTTCTACATGTCTGGGTCTCTATTCCTGTTTTGCAAATAAGGTCATCTATACCATTTTTCTAGATCCCACGTATACGCATTGATACATGATATTTGTTTTTCTCTTTCTGACTTACTTCACTCTGTATGACAGTCCCCTCTGCTTTTCTGATTTTTTATGCTCTGACTTATGTCTCCAAAGCCTTTTTTGCCACCACATTCCAATATTTTATTTTCTTGTGATTATTTTCTCTATTTCCATATTTGTCCATTTTTGTAATATTCATTTTTTCATGCCTCCCAAACAAATTCAAATTTTTCATTCAACATTCACTTCTTCTGGGAAAATTTCCTCAAACTCTTAAAGCAAGATGAGGATGCTCTTGTGTTTTGTTAAACTTAAGCTTTCTGTTTCTCTCTTTTTTTTTTTGGCCCTGCCTTGCAGCATTCCAGACTTTAGTCCCCTGACTAGGGATTGAACCTGTACCTCCTGCTGAGGGAGCATGGAGTCTTAACCACTGGACCACCAGGGAAAGCCTTTAAATTCAGGTCTCTGTCTCTCACTGACACACATGCACCCCCACTCCCAAAAAATGCACACAGACAGATATTGACACAGCATATATCTTATTTATTGCATCATGTGTGAATTTTCTTTTTTTTTAATTGATAAAAAGAGTCAGGATTAAAACTGGATTATCATGACTCTTTTATTTTTTTTTAATTTTTTTTAATTGGAGGATAATTACAATATTGTGACAGTTTTCGCCATACATCAACATGAATCAGCCACAGGTATACATGTGTACCCCCATCCTGAGCCCCCTCCCATCTCCCTCCTGACCCTATCCCTCAGGGTTGTCCCAGAACACCAGCTTTGAGTGCCCTGCTTCACGCATTGAACTTGCACTGGTCACCTATTTTACATATGGTAATATACCGGTTTAAATGCTATTCTCTCAAATAATCCCACCCTCACCTTCTCCCACTGAGACCAAAATTCTGTTTTTTGTGTCTCTTTTGCTGCCCTGCATATAGTATCATCAGTACTGTCTTTTCTAAATTCCATAAATATGCATTAATAGATAATATTTGTCTTTCTCTTTCTGACTTACTTCACTCTGTATAATATGCTCCAGTTTCATCCACTTCATTAGAACTGACTCAAATGTGTTCCTCTTTATAGCTGAGTAATATTTCATTGTGTATCTGTATCACAACTTCCTTATTCATTCATCTGCTGATGGACATTTAGGTTGTTTCCAGTCCTAGCTATTGTAAATAGTGCTGCAAAGAATATTGGGGTAATATGTCTCTTTCAGTTCTAGTTTCCTCGGTGTGTATGCCCAGCAGAGGGATTGCTGGGTCATATGGCAGTTCTAGTCCCAGTTTTTAAACCAATCTCCACACTGTTCTCCGTAGTGGCTATACCAGTTTGCATTCCCACCAACAGTGTAAGAGGGGTCTAACCATTTTTTTCACACCCTCTTCAGCATTTATTGTTTGTAAACTTTTTGATGATGGCCATTCTAATTGGTGTGAGACAATACCTCATTGTGGCTTTGCTTTGCATTTCTCTATTAATTAGTGATACTGAACACCTTTTTTTTTAAATTTCTCCATTCATCTTTTTTCTTTCTTTTTTTTTTTAGAGCTTCCATTTTACTTTATTTTAGTTTACAGTACTCTATTGGTTTTGGCATACATTGACATGAATCTGCCACGAGTGGGAATACTAGACCACCTTACCTGCCTCCTGAGAAATCTGTATGCAGGTAAAGAAGCAACAGTTATTACTGGACATGGAACAACAGACTGGTTCCAAATTGGGAAAGGAGTATGTCAAGGCTGTATATTGACACCCTGCTTATTTACCTTATATGCAGAGTATGTCATATGAAATGCTGGGCTGAACAAAGCACAAGTTAGAATAAAGATTGCTGGGAGAAATAACAATAACCTTAGATACGCAGATGACATCACCCTTATGGCAGAAAGTGAAGAAGAACTATAGAGTCTCTCAATGAAAGTGAAAGAGGAGAGTGACAAAGTTGATTTTGTATAGTGCCTGAATAGTACTGGTGAGAGTTGGCACCCTTGTCTTGTTCCTGATTTTAGAAGAAATGCTTTCAATTTTTCACCATTGAGGATAATGTTTACTGTGGGTTTGTTTTATACAGCTTTTATGTTGAGGTATGTTCCTTCTATGCCTACTTTTAGGAGAGTTTTATCATAAGTGAAAGTTGCTCAGTCATGTCCAACTCTTTGCAACCCCATGGACTATACAGTCCATGGAATTCTCCAGGCCAGAATACTGGAGTGAGTAGCTGTCCCCTTCTTCAGATCTTCCCAACCCAGGAATCAAACCCAGGTTTCCTGCATTGCAGGCAGATTCTTTACCAGCTAAGGCACAAGGGAAGCCCAAGAACAGTAGAGTGGGTAGCCTGTCCCTTCTCTAGCAGATATTTCTGTCCCAGGAATCAAACTGTGGTCTCCTACATTGCAGGCAGATTCTTTACCAGCTGAGCTACCAGTGGGTGTTGAATTTTCTCAAAGGCTTTCTCTGCATCTATTGAAATAATAATATGGTTTTTATCTTTCAGTTTGTTAATATGGTGTATCACATTGATCTGTTTGTGAATATTAAAGAATCACTGCAACCTTGAAATAAAGTCCATTTGATCATCATGTGTGGTTGGCTAGAATTTTGTTGAGGATTTTTACATCTATGTTCATCAGTGATATTGGCCTGTAGCTTTCTTTTTTGGTGGTATATTTGTCTGGTTTTGGTATCAGAATTGTGGTGGCCTCATATTAAGAAGAGGTGGCAAGAATACACAGAAGAACTGTACAGAAAAGATCTTCACGACCCAGATAATCATGAGGATGTGATCACTAATCTAGAGCCAGACATCTTGGAATGTGAAGTCAAGTGGGCCTTAGAAAGCATCACTAAGAACAAAGCTAGTGGAGGTGATGGAATTCCCGTTGAGCTGTTTCAAATCCTGAAAGATGATGCTGTGAAAGTGCTGCACTCAATATGCCAGCAAATTTGGAAAACTCAGCAGTGGCCACAGGACTGGAAAATGTCAGTTTTCATTCCAATTCCAAAGAAAGGCAATGCCAAAGAATGCTCAAACTACCACACAATTGCACTCATCTCACACGCTAGTAAAGTAATGCTCAAAATTCTCCAAGCCAGGCTTCAGCAATATGTGAACCGTGAACTCCCTGATGTTCAAGCTGGTTTTAGAACAGGCAGAGGAACCAGAGATCAAATTGCCAACATCTCAAATTTGGAAAACTCCGCAGTGGCCACAGGACTGGAAAATTTCAGTTTTCATTCCAATTCCAAAGAAAAGCAATGCCAAAGAATGCTCAAACTACCATTTTAATATAAATTTGTAATTTTTGAAAAAGTTTAACATTGATCAACACAAGAACTTTCTGAGACCCTCTGTTGTTCTACTCTGAGGAAAAAAGACTAGCACCTTGACTGGTGTAGATCAATTGCCACCATTTCCTCTGATGTACATTTAGTGATGCATCTAACACAGGTTATCAGTAGCTTTTATTCTGTCTAAGACAAACCTACCTCCAAGAAGAATCCTCACAGACCATCTGGCAACCTCCTCCTTTTTCAGATGAGGAAGAATCACACACATACACACATATCCCAAGACACACTGTGTAGAATTGGTGTTAATTTTTTAAACGTTCAGAAAAATTGTTCAGAGGTTAGGCCTCTATATTTCTTTGTCAGGATTTTTTAAGTTATAAAATCAGTTTTCTTAATACTTATAGAAAGAAAGAAAGAAAGTGAAGTCGCTCAGTCGTGTCCTACTCTTTGCGACCCCATGGACTGTAACCTACCGGCTCCTCCGTCCATGGGATTTTCCAGGCAAGAATACTGGAGTGGGTTGCCATTTCTTTCTCCAGGGGATCTTCCCAACCCAGAGATTTAACCTGGGTCTCCCGCCTTGCAGGCAGACGCTTTAACCTCTGAGCCACCAGGGAAGCATCAGCTCAGCTCAGCTCAGTCAGTCAGTCATGTCCAACTCTTCGCAACTTCATGAATCGCAGCACGCCAGGCCTCCCTGTCCATCACCAACTCCCAGAGTTCACTCAGACTCATTCGAGTCTGTGATGCCATCCAGACATCTCATCCTCGGTCGTCCCCTTCTCCTCCTGCCCCCAATCCCTCCCAGCATCAGAGTCTTTTCCAATGAGTCAACTCTTCGCATGAGGTGGCCAAAGTACTGGAATTTCAGCTTTAGTATCATTCCTTCCAAAGAAATCCTAGGGCTGATCTCTTTCAGAATGGACTGGTTGGATCTCCTTGCAGTCCAAGGGTCTCTCAAGAGTCTTTTCCAACACCACAGTTCAAAAGCATCAATTCTTCCACATTCAGTCTTCTTCACAGTCCAACTCTCACATCCATACATGACTACTGGAAAAACCATAATAGCCTTGACTAGGCGGACCTTAGTGCTATTCAAATTAATGATTTTATATTAAGTGAGCTGTAGTAGTTAGGTTTTCAGAAAACTGAATTATTTCATTAAAGTTGTGTGGTCTCTCTGTGTGTAAAGTGGTTTGTATATTAGTACACCCTGTTATCCTTTTAATATCTGACAGGTCCATAGTGATGTCCAGTTTCATTTCTGATATTGACGATTTGTGTCTTCTCTTTTTCTTACCAGAACGCTCAGTCATGCATGACTCTTTGCGACCCCATGGGGAATTTTCTAGGCCAGAATACTGGAGTGGGTAGCCTTTCCCTTCTCCAGGGGGATCTTCCAAACCCAGGTCTCCCACACTGCAGGCAGATTCTTTAATGGCTGAGCCACAAGGGAAGCCCTACTAGAACATTACCAACTTTTTAAAGCCAGAGATTCAGTTCTTTGTTTTATTGATCTTTATTGGCTTTCTTTTGTTTTCAATTTCATTCTGTTTAAGCTATTGTTTTTATTAGTTTTTCCCTTGGTTTGGGTTTATTTTGCTGTACTTCTATTACATCCTTGAATTGGGAGCTTCAGTTATTGATTTAAAACTTTCTTTTCTAATGCACACATTGAGTGCTATACATTTCCTTCTCAGCACTATTTAACTATGCCCTACAAATTTTGATGTGTTTTAATTGTATTTTCATAACCTTGACAATTCCTCTTTTACCCATGGATATTTAGGAGGTATTTAGTTTCTAAGTATTTGGAGAATTTCACGTTATTTATTTCTTGTTTGATATTATTGAGGTTGGAGAACACAATCTGTATGTGTTATAAATTTTCTAATATTTGTTGAATTTTATTTTATGGCCTAGTATATGGTAAATTCAGTCAGTTCACTCACTCAGTCATGACTAACTCTTCACAACCCCATGGACTGCAGCACACCAGGGTTCCTTGTCCATCACCAACTCCTAGACCTTGCTCAAAATCATGTCCATCAAGTCAGTGATGCTATCCAACCATCCCATCCTTTGTTGTCCCCTTCTCCTCCTGCTTTCAATCTTTCCCAGCATCTGGGTCCTTTCCAATGAGTCAGTTCTTTGCATCAGGTGGCCAAAGTACTGGAGCTTCAGCTTCAGCATCAGTTTTTCCAATGAATATTCAGGACTGATTTCCTTTAGGATTGACTGGTTTCATCTCCTGTTGTCCAAGGGACTCCCAATAGTCTTCAACACTACAGCTCAAAAGAATCAACTATTTAGCGCTCAGCTTTCTTTAAGGTCCAGTTCTCACATGCGTACATGTCTACTGAAAAAACCATAGCCTTGACTAGACGGACCTTTGTTGGCAAAGTAATGTCTCTGCTTTTTAATATGCTGTCTAGGTTGGTCATAACTTTCCTTCCAAGAAGTAAGTGTCTTTTAATTTCATGGCTGCAGTCAACATCTGCAGTGATTTTGGAGCTCAAGAAAATAAAGTCGGTCACCTTTTCCATTGTTTCCCGATCTATTTGCCATTAAGTGATGGGACCAGATGCCATGATCTTTGCTTTTTGAATGTTGAGTTTTAAGCCAGCTTTTTCACTCTCCTCTTTCATTTTCATCAAGAGACTCTTTCATTCCTCTTCTCTTTCTGCCATAAGGGTGGTATCATCCGCATATCTAAGGTTATTGATATTTCTCCCAGCAATCTTGATCCCAACTTGTGCTTCATCCAGTCTGGCATTTCACGTGATGTACCCTGCATATAAGTTAAATAAGCAGGGTGACAATATAGAGCCTTGACATATTCTATGCCCAATTTGGAACCAGTCTGTTGTTCCATGTCTTGCTCTAAATGTTGCTTCTTGACATGCATACAGATTTCTCAGGAGGCAGATAAGGTGGTCTGGTATTTCCATCTCTTGAAGAATTTGCCAGTTTGTTGTGATCCTCACAGTCAAAGGCTTTAGCATAGTCAATGAAGCAGAAGTAGATGTTTTTCTGGAATTCTCCTGCTTCTTCTATGACACAGTGGATTTTAGCAGTTTGATCTCTGGTTCCTCTGCCTTTTCTAAATCCAGCTGGAACATGTGGAAGTTCTCAGTTCATTTACTGTTGAAGCCTGTCTTGGAGAGTTTTGAGCATTACTATGTTAGTGTGTGAGATGAGTGCAATTGTGTGGTAGTTTGTACATTATTTGTATTGTCTTTCTTTGAAATTGGAATGAAAACTGACCTATTCCAGTCCTGTGGCCACTGCTGAGTTTTCTAAATTTGCTGGCATATTGATTGTAGCACTTTAAATAGTGGTATATTACATATATGTGCGTGTGTGTGTGTGTGTGTGTGTATTATGTAATCTGTGGGACCTGAAAAATAATGTGTTTTGCTGTTGTTTGATGGAGTTTTCTATTTGATTCTGTTAGTTGATAATGAGTTCTTTCAAATCCAGGCCAATTTTCTGCTTAATTGTTCTAAGAATTGTTGCTAGAATACTATTTAAGTCTCCAGTTATTCATCTATTTTTGATGATTATTCATCTATTTTTCCTTTCAGTTTTATCTATTTTGTTTCACATATTTTGTGGCTCTGTTTTTTAGTAGATACATATTAAGGACTGCTATGTATTCTTGGTAGGGTAGCTCATATATCATTATAAATATCCATCTCTCATGAGGCTTTGCTCTGAAGCTTACTTATAACATTAATATTGCCAGTTCTACTTTTTTGGATTAATAATTACATGACATATATTTTCCATCACTTTACCATTAGCCAAACTATAGCATTATAATTGAAGTCAGTTTCTTACAGACAGCATATGGTTGGGTCATGCTTTTCAATCCACTTTGCTAATCTCTGTCTACATCTGGTGCATTTAGACTATCTACATTTAATATAATAATAGATATGTTAGTGCTTAAGTCTGCCATTTTTTGTTTGTTTACTATTTTTCTCTGATTTTTATGCCTGTTTTTCCCTGCCTTACTTGAACATTTTTAGAATTCCATTATCATTTACATGTAGTATTTGTATTGAATGCTTTTGTATAGCTTCTCTGGTAGTTGCTCTAGGTGTTGCATGGTATATACATAACCTATCAGAGTCTACTGGTGTCATTTTACCAATGTAAGTATACGAAATTACCTCCCTTCATGTTCTTTTACACCTTCCTTATCGATACAATAATTGCATTAGTTTACAAATTTAGAACAACATCAAAGAGTTTAATCATTGTTGCTTCTATCAGCAAATGTAACTGAAAACTTGAGACAAAAAATCGGTTGTATTTACTCATATTTTTACTCACTGTGTCATTCTTTCCTAAGGTGGTGTTTGTCTGGAGTACACTGATTATCATCTAAAAGTTTTGTCTCACAAGGGTGCCCCCTTTTCCAGTGCTTTGCCAGGAGGCACAAAGCTTATGCTGGGGCTTTTTGTGGATTTTCAGCTCCTAATTTAGGTTATATGAGATAAAAAGAAAATCCCAGGGAACTAACCACATGTCATTTCTTAGGACCCAAAGTCCATAGCTGGTTTGTTCACTTCTTACCACCCTTCATTTTTCTCTCTTTAAATTTTTTAAAAAGATTTTGGTAATGTGGACTGTTTTTTAAAAGTCTTTATTGAATTTGCTACAATATCACTTTTGTTTTTTATGTTTTGGTTTTTTGGCCATGAGACATGTTGGATCTTTGCTCCTTGACTAGGGATCCAACTCTCACTCCCTGCACTAGAAGGTGAAGTCTTGACCACTGGACCACCAGGGAAGTCCTACCAGTCAGTTTGCTAATGTTAGCTCTATTTATATACGATCCAGAATATTTAGTTGTATTTAGCAGGAGGAACGGGGAAGGCAATGGCACCCCACCCCAGTACTCTTGCTTGGAAAATCCAATGGACGGAGTAGCCTGGTGGGCTGCATGGGGTCGCTAACAGTCGGACAGACTGAGCAACTTCACTTTCACTTTTCTCTTTCATGCATTGAAGAAGGAAATGGCAACCCACTCCAGTATTCTTGCCTGGAGAATCCCAGGGATGGGGGAGCCTGGTGGGCTGCCGTCTATGGGGTCACACAGAGTCGGACACGACTGAAGTGACTTAGCAGCAGCAGCAGCAGCAGGAGAAATGGGAAAAAAATATACATCTGCTCCATTCTTTCCAGAACTGGAGGTCTTCTCTTTGCTACCTTTAAAAGTATTAATTGTACCATCTTCTTGTTTTAAACAGAGTGATGACACTTTTTTGTAAGAATGAAAAAGCATCACATACTCTTTTGGAATTAAATATTGAATTCTTATCACCTCACTCGATTTTAAAAAGTGAGTACTTATAGTACAATATGTTGTATTTAAATGTCATGACATGTTCTATGGTTTAGAACTCTAAAACAGTTTTAGGAATTGCTTTAGTCAGCTGTTCCTTCTGCATTTTATTTTCTTATCCTGAGATCTTCCATAAAAATAATACACAGGTTTGTCTATATTTTCTATAAGCTTAGAGTGGTTGCTAAACAATATTATATGTTATACTTTTTAATCACTAAGTCATTGTTTAATCACTGTTTGTTTAATCACTAAGTCATGTCTGACTCTTTTGAGACCCCATGGACTATAGCCCACCAAGGTCCTCTGTCCATGGGATTTCCCAGGCAAGAATGCTGGAGGGGGTTGCCATTTTCCTTTCCAATACATGTATAAATGCATTTCTTGAGGAGCCTGGTGGGCTACAGTCCATGGGGTCTCAAAAGAGTCTCTTTTCAGATAGTCTTTCTGCCCTCTTTCTTGCACAGGAGAAAAGACTTACAAATGCAAAAACAGAAGTCATACATGCTATGAAAATCCACCTCAAAAAATTATTCAGAGTTCGTGAACATTTTGTGGCAAAAAAGGCTGCAGAGAGAGTGAAATGTGGCAGAGCTGACAGACAGAGAAATCCTTCCATGAAAGGAGCTCGGGAATACTCTAGGAGATAGTCCAGATTTAACTGGCAAGTGCTTAAGGGCTGCTCTTTTCTACAGATCTGATAAGAAGTGGGAGCGTTTGTACAACACTGTGGAAAACAAGCTGTCAGGATCAGGTAGAAAAACTATTAAGTGACTTCCCTTTGTCATGCCTGGCTACCTCAAGAAGGAGTAAACTTAGGAAGCAGGTGACCTGATAAAACAACCCTAAGATCAGGACGCAAGAGAATACACACACACATACACACTCACACACACACAAAGGAAAAGGAGTCAATGAAGAGAATAAGAGCTTCACAAAGCTGACTGTGTGGAAATGGTTTTTAGAGTGGGTTTGTGCTGATTAAAAAAAAAAATGTTAAGGTGGCTTTTGGTTTATTTCCACTTCTTTTAAAGATAAAAAGATGGAGTATATAATAATCACTGACAGGATCCCTCTAAAGAAGAATTCTTAATTTGAAAACATCCTTGATCCTTTTTAAACATAATTGGAGAGCATCTCTATGAAAATGAATTAAAGCAGGAGGCAATAAAGCCTAGCCAACTAATGTTAAGGTGGCTTTTGGTTTATTTCCACTTCTTTTAAAGATAAAAAGATGGAGTATATAATAATCACTGACAGGATCCCTCTAAAGAAGAATTCTTAATTTGAAAACATCCTTGATCCTTTTTAAACATAATTGGAGAGCATCTCTATGAAAATGAATTAAAGCAGGAGGCAATAAAGCCTAGCCAACAAGCTGCTTAAATAGCTATCCTGGAAGCCAGACAAAAAGAGATAAGATAAACCTTGCAAAAGAGAGTGAAGCACAAATATAAGATTATTTCAAGACACATTTCCAATCTAGTCCATTAGAAATGAAAGCTGAATAACAGAAACCAAATATGTAAAGACATGAAAACCATTAATGATGTTAAATTAGTCTGACAAAACAAAAAGAAAAAGTTAGCAATAATTTCTCCTCGATGAAAAGAGGGCCTGTTTCATTAACAAAAAGAAACAGAAAATTGGTTCCACTATGCTATGACCCACCGAGCTAGAATTCTAAGAATAAGTAGAGGAAAACAATATTTAGACTCATAGGCATTCTGTACATCACAACCATCAGGCAGAAGAAAGATGACCTTGATTAAATACTCTGTAAAAAGTTTCCATAAAACGGCTCTACCACAATTGTTCACACTCAAGCAGTGTGATTATTTCAGAATCTGAGTACTGGAGATTCAAAGGGAAGTAAATGGAATTGTTTGAGAAGACTACATGGTACAAGTTCTTATCTATTTGGGGGGATGGAAAGAAACTGCACGAATAAAACGTAATACACTGACTTTGTTCTTTTAGCCTTGAATTGGAATACACTTGTGAAGAATGCATGTGGTGCTAACTCAGGAGAGAGGAAGGGGTTGTGTGAGCAGGGGAGCATGGTATGACTTCTCAGAGGCAGTCAGTCTTCAGTAGGGAGATAGTTTCTGAGCTGACACATCTTAGGGTAGATTCAGTACTAGTTCCTGTGCTGTGTTGTGTTTAGTTGCTCAGTTTATCTGACTGTTTGCAACCCCACGGACTGCAGCACACCAGGCTTCCCTGTCCATTACCAACTCCTGAAGCTTGCTCAAATTCATGTCCATCGAGTCAGTGATGCCATCTATCCACCTCATCCTCTGTCATCCCCTTCTCTTCCTGTCTTTAATCTTTCCCAGATTCAGGGTCTTTTCCAATGAATCAGTTCTTTCCATCAGGTGGCCAAAGTATTAGAGTTTCAGCTTCAGCATCAGTCCTTCCAAAGAATATTCAGGACAGAATTTCTTTAGGATTGAATAGTTGGATTTCCTTACAGGCCAAGGGACTCTCAAGAGTCTTCTCCAACACCACAGTTCAAAAGTATCATTTCTTCGGTGCTCAGCTTTCTTTATGGTCCTGCTCTCACATCCATACATGACTACTGGAGAAACCATAGTTTTGACTAGATGGATCTTTGTTGGCAAAGTAATGTCTCTGCTTTTGAATATGCTATCTAGATTGGTCATAGCTTTTCTTCCAAGGAGGAAGATTTTCTTCCTTTGTAATAGCTTTTCTGTTTTGGAAGAAAAGCTTGGAAGGGGATCTTCACTGCATTACTATATTACTGAGGGTTCTCCAGAAAACAGAATCAATAGGAGACTATATCTCTTTCCATCTCTATACTTATCTCTATCCATCCATTCATCTCCTTTCTCCCTCCCTATTTCCCTATCTCACTATTTCCCTCCTTTCCTTTCTTTCCTTTCTTTTTATACACACACAGCCATCCCTCAGTAACCATGGGGACTAGATTACCCAGGAAGGCCAAAATCTGCAGGTGTTCATGCCCTGTAGCAGGCCCTCCTCATCTGTGGATTCAGTCAGCCACAGATTGCATGTGCTCGGTCGTGTCTGACTCTTTGCAACTCCATGGACCATAACCTTCCAGGCTCCTCTGTCCATAGTATTACCCAAGCAAGAGTACTGGAGTGGGTTTTCGTTTCCTCTTCTAACAGATTGCATAGTGCTGTACTATTTGCTATTGAAAGGAATTCACATACAAGTGGTCCCTTGCAGTTCAAACCTGTGTTATTCAAGGGTCAACTGTGTGTTTACAGGCACATGAACTCAGACATGTGTGTGTGTGCACACACACACACAATAGAAATTTGTTGTCTGAAAATGGCTTACACCATTATGGAAGCTGAGAAGCCTCAGACATGTAGTCAGTCAGATGGGCATCTAAAAGAACCAAGGGTACATCTCCATCCTGAGTCCAGAGACCTGAAAGCCAGGAAAGCCAATGGTATAAATTCAAGTTCAAGGGCAAGAGAAACCCCACATTCCAGCTCAGCAGTTGAGCCAAGTCCCTCTCATTCAGCCTTTGTGTCCTACTCAGGTCTTCAGTTAATGGGATGAGGCTCACCCACATCTGGAAGGGCCACCTCCTGCCCAGTCCTCCATTTCAAATGTCAGCCTCCTCCAGAAAAGCAGCCTTACAGACACACCAGAATAACTGTAACCAATTATCTGAGTACCCATGACCCAGGCAGTTTGACACAGGAAATTAACCATCACAATTACCAACAAAACACATATAAAGGAACTAAAAATGCACTAAAAGACAGCAGGCACTCAACAGATTATTAGCTATGGGGTGTCATTTCTAGCTTGGGAATATCTGAAGGACAGACTTTCCAGCCCTGTTTTCCACTCTGGCTCTGATCTCACAGAAGCTTAATTATGTGAAAGAAATTAAACTAGACAGAAGGAAAGAGAAATAGGATTTAAAAACTCAAAAAGGGAACAGTCCAAGTGAGAGTGAACTTTGAGCATTCATCATATCCCAGTCAAGAATAGCAATTAATTCACCAGTGAAAACAAAATTGAAGGAATGAAAGAATCCACATTATATTCGGAAGTATAACACCACAGAGCAGATTTCCATGACCTGGAGGAGAGGATTTTCTTCTCCTCTCTGCCAAAACTATACTTTTCCTGAAAGCAATCTCCCTGCAGAGTGAATGAAATGCAAAGTAAAAGGGAAAGATTTTATTTGATTAATGTCTTCTGGGGCAGAGTGATCCCTGCCCACAGCCCATACTATCTGCACACAGTACAAAATAGATATTACCCAATTTATATAGAGACCTAATAAAGGGTAAAAGAAGGATTGAGGACAGGTATTTTCGTAAAATAAATATCATTTATTACTAAATGCTAAGCACTGTTCCAAGTATTCAAAACCCTTTATTCAGTTTTTAACCTTCACAACATCTCCAAGAGGTAGGTACTATTATTATCCACTAAAAGTGAGCACCAGAGGGCAGAAACACTGAAACCATAATCACAGAAAACTAGTCAATCTAATCACACAGGGATCACAGCCTTGTCTATCTCAATGAAACTAAGCCTTTTACTAAATGCTAAGCACTGTTCCAAGTATTCAAAACCCTTTATTCAGTTTTTAACCTTCACAACATCTCCAAGAGGTAGGTACTATTATTATCCACTAAAAGTGAGCACCAGAGGGCAGAAACACTGAAACCATAATCACAGAAAACTAGTCAATCTAATCACACAGGGATCACAGCCTTGTGTATCTCAATGAAACTAAGCCTTGCCCTGTGGGGCCACCCAAGATGGGCGGGTCATGGTGGAGAGGTCTGACAGAATGTGGTCCACTGGAGAAGGAAATGGGAAACCACTTCAGCATTCTTGCCTTGAGAACCCCATGAACAGTATGAAAAGGCAAAATGATAGGATACTGAAAGAGGAACTCCCCAGGTCGGTAGGTGCCCAATATGCTACTGGAGATCACTGGAGAAATAACTCCAGAAAGAATGAAAGGATGGAGCCAAAGCAAAAAACAATACCCAGCTGTGGATGTGACTGGTGGCAGAAGCAAGATCAAATGCTGTGAAGAGCAATATTGCATAGGAACCTGGAATGTCAGGTCCATGAATCAAGACAAATTGGAAGTGGTCAAACAGGAGATGGCAAGAGTGAATGTTAACATTCTAGGAATCAGTGAACTAAAATGGACTGGAATGTGTGAATTTAACTCAGATGATCATTATATCTACTACTGCGGGCAGGAATCCCTTACAAGAAATGGAGTAGCCTACCAGGGTCCAGCCCTGGTTGGATGCAGGTTATCCTCAAGGGGATGGCATCAGTGACCTAGACAAATGATTTATTTAGAGATATAGAAAGAGATGAAGGAATATAGCAGTTAGGAAAATATAGGAGAGAAAGAGGCTTATATTCCTTGGTTTACACAGAAAGTCAATAAAATCGTGAGACAAAAGACTTGCACCATTTACGTAGGCCGCAGGTGCCCTCCTGGTCTCCCAAGGGGGTGAAGATGCAGGGTGCCTTCCCGTTCAGGTCTTAGAAGCCCAGGCAAACAAGTAAACACGACGGACATCTGTGCTCCAGATGGGAATTAGCCTGAAAAGGAGAGTAAGAAAGAGAGAGAGAGAGAAAGAAAGAATTGAAAGAAAGAATGACATGAGGTAACCAGGCTTTCGTGGAACTGGTCCTGGTCCTGGTCCTGGTCCTTCTCTTTATTTTTAAGGGAAGCTTTTGTGCTTTAATTTGTACATAGATATAAATGTAAGAAGCAGAGTCACGCACAGTCAGCTGCTCTGACCCTTATCTAAAGACAGAGTGTTCTTTGCATATCTTTGTTTTTGCAATGGTCTTATGTTTGTTTACAATATCTTCTGGTCTGGAGACCGATTAACATTTTATGGACCCATCTTTCTTTCTATTAATAAAGGCTCAGTTCAGTTCAGTTCAGTCGCTCAGTCGTGTCCGACTCTTTGCGACACCATGAATCGCAGCACACCAGGCCTCCCTGTTCATCACCATCTCCCACAGTTCACTCAGACTCACGTCCATCGAGTCCGTGATGCCATCCAGCCATCTCATTCTCAGTCATCCCCTTCTCCTGCCCCAATTCCTCCCAGCATCAGAGTCTTTTCCAATGAGTCAACTCTACGCATGAGGTGGCCAAAATACTGGAGTTTCAGCTTTAGCATCATTCCTTCCAAAGAAATCCCAGGACTGATCTCCTTCAGAATGGACTGGTTGCATCTCCTTGCAGTCCAAGGGATTCTCAAGAGTCTTCTCCAACACCACAGTTCAAAATCATCAATTCTTTGGCGCTCAGCCTTCTTCACAGTCCAACTTTCACATCTATACATGACCACTGGAAAAACCACAGCCTTGACTAGACAGACCTTAGTCGGCAAAGTAATGTCTCTGCTTTTGAATATACTATCTAGGTTGGTCATAACTTTTCTTCCAAGGAGTAAGTGTCTTTTAATTTCATGGCTGCAGTCACCATCTGCAGTGATTTTGGAGCCCCCAAAAATAAAGTCTGACACTGTTTCCACTGTTTCCCCATCTATTTCCCATGAAGTGATGGGACCGGATGCCATGATCTTCGTTTTCTGAATGTTGAGCTTTAAGCCAACTTTTTCGCTCTCCTCCTTCACTTTCATCAAGAGGCTTTTTAGCTCCTCCTCACTTTCTGCCATAAGGGTGGTGTTAGGACTTGGATTACTGTGATACTGAATGGTTTGCCTTGGAAATGAACAGAGATCATTCTGTCGTTTTTGAGCTTGCATCCAAGTACTGCATTTTAGAGTCTTTTGTTGACCATGATGGCTACTCCATTTCTTCTAAGGGATTGCTGCCCACATTAGTAGATATCTGTCTCTTATACACATCTAGATGTGTATAAGAGACAGGTTTCCTCATCTATTTCCCATGAAGTGATGGGACCAGATGCCATGATCTTTGTTTTCTGAATGTTGAGATTTAAGCCAACTTTTTCACTCTCCTCTTTCACTTTCATCAAGAGGCTTTTTAGTTCCTCTTCACTTTCTGCCATAAAGATAGTGTCATCTACATATCTGAGGTGATTGATATTTCTCCCGGCAATCTTGATTCCAGCTTGTGCTTCTTCCAGCCCAATGATATTTAAGTATAAAATGAATTTCTGGCATGGTTTTTCATATATGGGACACTGAAGGGATAAACATCTTTGAAAATAGGAACTGTGACTTAGGAATTAAAAGACAAGAAAATGGCAACAGTCTTTTCTTTTTGCTCACCTGATAGTTTGAAGCAGCCACTCCATCTCAGGATTCCTATGTTCTGATGATGAACACAAGACTAAGGCCTTTGGTCTTCAGCCAGTACTCATCACTCCCTGTCCCCTGTTGGCAAAATTCAAGAACAGAAGTTCTGTGAGGATGAAAGTTTTGTCTGGTTTTGTTCACTGCAATGACTCCAGCTCTCAAGATAGCACCCAACACATAGTGAGTACTCAACACATATTTGTTGAATGAATAAATGAATGTATAAGCACGTCTACTGCTTACAGGATTTAAGTAGAACCCCAGTGAGGAGGAGACATCTCCTAGCAAGTGCTCTTCAAACTTGAGATTCCCCTTGACAATGGTTCCCACAGTCTAATCAGCCATGCTTCTTGCTATACTTCCACCCTGCATAATCTTGTTAGACTTCTCTCAGAGTTAGAAAGCACTAGGCTATCATGAACATGATTTAGGAGAGTAAATTAGAATAAAGATGTTAAGTGACTTCTTTAAAGTGACATCCTTAGAAATGAAGCCACAATTGACCTCTCAGTTCAGTTCAGTTCAGTTCAGTCGCTCAGTTGTGTCTGACTCTTTGAGACCCCATGAATCGCAGCACGCCAGGCCTCCTTGTCCATCACCAACTCCCGGAGTTCACTCAGACTCACGTCCATCAAATCAGTGATGCTATCGAGCCATCTCATCCTTTGTCGTCCCTTTCTTCTCCTGCCCCCAATCCCTCCCAGCATCAAAGTCTTTTCCAATGAGTCAACTCTTCACATGAGGTGGCCAAAGTACTGGAGTTTCAGCTTCAGCTTCGTTCCTTCCAAAGAAATCCCAGGACTAATCTCCTTTAGAATGGACTGGTTGGATCTCCTTGCAGTCCAAGGGACTCTCAAGAGTCTTCTCCAACACCACAGTTCAAAAACATCAATTCTTCGGCGCTCATTTTTCCATGATCCAGCGGATGTTGGCAATTTGATCTCTGGTCCCTCTGCCTTTTCTAAAACCAGCTTGAACATCAGGGAGTTCATGGTTCACGTATTGCTGAAGTCTGGCTTGGAGAATTTTGAACATTACTTTACTAGTGTGTGAGATGAGTGCAATTGTGCGGTAGTTTGATCATTCTTTGGCATTGCCTTTCTTTGGGATTGGAATGAAAACTGAACTTTTCCAGTCCTGTGGCCACTGCTGAGTTTTCCAAATTTGCTGGCATATTGAGTGCAGCACTTTCACAGCATCATCTTTCAGGATTTGAAACAGCTAGTCAATCAGAAAACTTGTTTTCCTTTAAGATCTACTTATTCTTAAATAGTGATAAAGTTACATTCTTGCATAGCAAGGATACAACAGTTTATAACAAAGAAAGAGGAGTACAGTGATTTATAACAAAGAGAAAATTCGTTAACTCAAAAGTCTAGTATTGCTAACATCAAAACTACTATATTTCTTTTTCTACATTCTAATTACATTGATTAACATACTCCCAGGTGCCTGAGGATATGGAGGCCTTGCAGCAGTCATTAACTCAGCAATGAAACCCTTCACCAACATGATTTTTATCTTTAGAAAGGCCCTGTGATAACTAAGACTTTCAAAATACTCCAAACTCTCTGTGCTATTTATGGTTGAGAGGTTGTAAACAATCATGTGCATAGTAGCGGAGTGTGGATGATCCTGTCACACAAGCTAGTCTGCCAGCAGAGAGGTTTGACCTGAGACACTCCTTTTATAGGTAATAGACTATTAAATGGAGCTTTAAGTTAATTTTCCAGAGAAAGGTGGTCAGGGATAGCCCCTGTTAATGTCAGAAGAGTGTAGTATAACAGACAGATTTTGGTTTTGGGGGTAGATGCTCTAACAGATCTAAGGGACCCCTTGAGTCTTGATCTGCCTTGCCCACATGACCTTGTCATGGGTGGGGTCTGGGAGTCCCTCGAGTCCTGACCTGCCTTTGCCCATGAGGGCTCTTCTTCATGAACTTTGGCACGGATGGGATCTCCCATCCTGGCTCCTGGCAGTAGCCATCATGGTCAACAAAAGACTCTGAAATGCAGTATTTGGAAGCAATCTCAAAAATGACAGAATGATCTATGTTCATTTCAATATCACAGTAACCCAAGTCTAGGCCCCAACCAGTAACAATGAAGAAGCTGAGGTTGAATGCTTCTATGAAGACATACAAGACCTTTTAGACCTAACACCCAAAAAAGATGTCCTTTTCATTATAGGGGACTGGAATACAAAAGTAGGAAGTCAAGAAACACCTGGAGTAACAGGCAAATTTGGCCTTGGAATGAGGAATGAAGCAGGGCAAAGGCAAATGGAGTCTTGCCAAGAAAATGCACTGGTCATAGCAAAAACCCTCTTCCAGCAACACAAGGGAAGACTCTACACATAGACATCACTAGATGGTCAACACCAAAATCAGATTGATTATATTCTATGCAGCCAAAGATGGAGAAGTTCTATACGGTCAACAAAAACAAGACAAGGAGCTGACTGTGGCTCAGATTATGAACTCCTTATTACCAAATTCAGACTCAAATTGAAGAAAGTAGGGAAAACCACTAGACCATTTAATATGACCTAAATTAACCCCTTATGATTAAGCAGTGGAAGTCAGAAATAGATTTAAGGGCTTAGATCTGATAGATAGAGTGCCTAATGAACTATGGACTGAAGTTCATAGCTCATTGTACAAGAGACATTGTACAGGAGACAGGGATCAAGATAATCCCCATGGAAAAGAAATGCAAAAAAGGAAATTGGCTGTCTGGGGAGGCCTTACAAATAGCTGTGAAAAGAAGAGAGGTAAAAAGCAAAGGAGAAAAGGAGAGATATAAGCATCTGAATGCAGAGTTCCAGAGAACAGCAAGAAGAGACAAGAAAGACTTCTTCAGTGATCACTGCAAAGAAATAGAGGAAAACAACAGAATAGGAAAGACTAGAGATCTCTTCAAGAAAATTACTAATACCAAGGGAATATTTCATGCAAAGATGGGTACGATAAAGGACAGAAATGGTATGGACCTAACAGAAGCAGAAGAAATTAAGAAGAGGTGGCAAGAATACACAGAAGAACTGTACAAAAAAGATATTCATGACCCAGATAATCATGATGGTATCATCACTCACCTAAAGCCAGACATCCTGGAATGTGAAGTCAAATGGGCCTTAAAGCATCACTATGAACAAAGCTGGTATAGGTGATGGAATTCCAGTTGAGCTATTTCAAATCCTGAANCTATGACTCACCTCCTAGAGTAATGGAAATGAAAGCAAAAATAAACAAATGGACCTAATTAAAATTAAAAGCTTTTGCACAACAAAAGAAACTATAAGCAAGGTGAAAAGACAGCCTTCAGAATGGGAGAAAATAATAGCAAATGAAGCAACTGACAAAGAATTAATCTCAAAAATATACAAGCAACTCCTGCAGCTCAATTCCAGAAAAATAAATGACCCAATCAAAAATTGGGCCAAAGAACTAAACAGACATTTATCCAAAGAAGACATATAAATGGCTAACAAACACATGAAAAGAGGCTCAACATCACTCATTATTAGAGAAATGCAAATCTAAACCACAATGAGGTATCATTCATTTCACAACAGTCAGAATGACTGCTATCCAAAAGTCTCCAAGCAATAAAGGCTGGAGAGGGTGTGGAGAAAAGGGGACCCTCTTACACTGTTGGTGGGTATGCAAACTAGTACAGCTCAGATGGTAAAGCGTCTGTCTACAATGCAGGAGACCCGGTTCAATCCCTGGGTTGGGAAGATCCCCTGGAGAAGGAAATGGCAATCCACTCCAGGACTATTGCCTGGAAAATCCCATGGACAGAATAGCCTAGTAGGCTACATTCCATGGGGTCACAAAGAGTTGGACACGACTGAGCGACTTCACTTCACTTCACTTCACTTCACAGCCACTATGGAGGACAGTGTAGAGATTCCTTAAAAAAATGGAAATAGAACTGCCATATGACCCAGCACTCCCACTGCTGGGCATACACACTGAGGAAACCAGAATTGAAAGAGACACATGTACCTCTATGTTCATCGCAACACTGTTTATAATAACAAGGATATGGAAACAACCTAGATGTCCATCAACAGAAGAATTGATAAGAAAGCTGTGGTACATATACACAATGGAGTATTACTCAGCTATTAAAAAGAATACATTTGAATCANGGGTGTGGAGAAAAGGGAACCCTCTTACATTATTGGTGGGAATGCAAACTAGTACGGCCACTATGGAGAACAGTGTGGAGCTTCCTTAAAAAACTGGAAACAGAACTGCCTTATGACCCAGCAATCCCACTGCTGGGCATACACACCAAAGAAACCAGAATTGAAAGAGACACGTGTACCCCAATGTTCATTGCACCACTGTTTATAATAGCCAGGACATGGAAGCAACCTAGATGTCCATCAGCATGTGAATGGATAAGAAAGCCATGGTACATATACACAATGGAGTATTACTCAGCCGTTAAAAAGAATACATTCGAATCAGTTCTAATGAGGTGGATGAAACTGGAGCCTATTATACAGAGTGAAGCCAGAAAGAAAAACACCAATACAGTATACTAATGCATATATATGGAATTTAAAAAGATGGTAACAATAACTCTGTATGTGAGACAGCAAAAGAGACACAGATGTATAGAACAGTCTTTTGGACTCTGTGGAAGTGGGCAAGGGTGGGATGACTTGGGAGAATGGCAATGAAACATGTATAATATTATATGCGAAATGAATCACCAGTCCAAGTTCAATGCAGGATAAAGGATGCTCAGGGCTGGTGCACTGGGATAACCCAGAGGGATGGTATGGGGAGGGAGATGGGAGGGGGGTTCAGTATGGGGAACATGTGTACATCCGTGGCAGATTCATGTTGATGTATGGCAAAACCAATGCAATATTTTAAAGTAATTAGCCTCCAATTAAAATAAATAAATTTATATTTTAAAAATAAACATGTAGAAATTAAAATATTATTTTATCTATAAAAATAATAAATAAATAAAATAAAATTGTCAGCATCATAAGTAGCAAAGACTGGAGGAATGTTCCATACTATAGGAGACAGAAGGAGGTGAAAATGTAAATGCTACACCTGACTCTACTCTAGATACTGTAATGGAGGAAGAGAAATGCTATAAAATACATGTCTTGGTCAACTGATATACTTGGAACATTATAAAATTCTATCAATATAAATTTATGAGATTAGTATATGGTTATATATGACTGTACCTTTATTCTTAGGAAATACATGGTGAAACATTTGGGGGTAAATTTCTATAGTTGGTATAAATTATCCTCAAGTTGTTCAGAAAAAGAAAATGTTATAGAGAAGGAGAGAAAATGTGCATGCACTTGTGCCAATGACAAACAAAAAGGAACAAAATATTAACAGTAAGTGAATCCGGATAAAGCATTCCTGCATATTCTTATTCTTACTTAAAATTATTCTATTTTTACTATATTACTGTATATTATTCTATTCTTTTCTTATATGAAATTACTTCCAAATGAAAATGTTTAAATACTATGTTCCCTAAAGAAATTTGTCTTTCTAGAATGGTGATTATATTGAAATTGGGTAAAGGGTATGTAAGAGGACTGATATTCTATTCTGTTCAGTTTGTAAACATTTTAAGTTAATTCTTTTCATAAGAAAGATCTCTGCTTTTACAAAAATTATTTGACATGTTTTTTGTTTAAAGACTGATTTCATGTGTTGACCATGGGCCATTTCAAAGGGCTACACTTTTGAGATCTTATAAAAACTCTCTGGCACTGGACAAGTGAGTGTCCATACCACATAAAGTATGCCTTCATACCTGCAGCTTGCACAGCTCTCTAGGTTCTCTAGTCCAACGCTGGGACTCTCTACTCTTTGTTGTTTTTTTTTTTTTGTTTGTTTGTTTGTTTTAGAGCTTCCATTTTACTTTGTTTTACTTTACAGTACTCTATTGGTTTTGGCATACATTGACATGAATCTGCCATCCCACATGTGCTTGAGGGTTTGTACTTGGGGGGAGGGTGGAGGGTGGGGTGTAGTAGGGAGGTCTAGTAGGGGTATGTGGTCGGGGTTCGTAGCTGCATCCTGCACCGAACATAGACTGGCAATTCGTTTTTTACATGATAGTATACATATTTCAATGCTATTCCCACTGAGTCCATTTGATTTCTCTCGCCTTCTCTTCCTCCTTCCCTTTCACTACGAAATTTAGAGACACTTGTTTTTTTGGGCAACCCACAGTGATGTGATAGAATTGGACACCTTCCAGCTTCCTCTTATCCAGCTGTTTATTCACTTTCTTCTGGATTTTTTTCATCTTTTTTCACTTGTTTAATATCATCCTCTAGATTTTCAAAACACTTTTACACACAGAAAGGCACACTATCTGTAACTGATGTGAACAGATATACATAACGATGCCACCTTGAACCAGCAAAAAACCTAGAAAGGTAGTTGGTGAATTTAGAGTCACCAGGAGCAGGGATTAGAACCCAGCCTGTTTTCCTCTATATGATACACTTGCCTGATTAACAGCATACTACATCATGAAGCCTGAAACAAATGGCAAAATTATGCATGGTCCGTGCCTATTAATAGTTTCTGGTAAGATTTTAAATAACAAACTGGGCTTGATTTTAGCTGATGATCCACTGTGACACTGTGTCTTTTTCTGCTGTGACTATGCATAGCCTGGCATTCCCAGTCTTGGAACTGTGTCTTTTGCATGTGTCCATATTGATTTCACTCCCATATGAAATATTTACATATGTTTATCACTTTGTCATCATTTAGCATGGCATCTGTTTGCTGCAAATGAGTCAGGTCTCAGCCACAGCAGCTTGTCAGATTTGTGTATCTGAAGAGAAGGGGAAAATGCCTTTGGGTAGATTCCTATAAAAATGGGTGACTTTATTAATCATTGCCTGACAGTATTTTACACCCTCAAATGTGCACCTGCATTCTTCCCTTCATTCCAGGCTTATAACAACCATGTAAAGCAGCTTTGATAATCCTATTTGACAGCTGTGAAGTCAAAGCCTTTGGAAGGTGAAATGATTTGGAAAAGGTCACAGACTGAATCCACGCTGACCCAGGTGTCCTGATTCGTAGACCCTGAGATCTTTACATCAAACGTGCTGAGTCACATCATTAAAACAAGCAGTAAAATGTGCTGGCTTGTCAAAGATGTTAGAAACTAATTTTTTAATTTAACAGCTACCACTTAATGAGCATTTAAGTATTAATTTAAATATGCATATACAAATTATTAGGCAGAATATTTTCTGCGACTTCTAGAAATTAACTAAGTCCCAAAGAGGCAATAGATAACCCCTTATTCAAAAAAGATGGCCAAACTGGTCTTTTGACCCTCACACCCATCACTGATTCAGACTGTATAAGTAGACTAGAGTTAGGACAGACTGGTTAAGTCAGGATGGTTGTTGACCCACTAGCCATCCCACAAGCCAAGTGAGGAAGTTTCCAGTAAGAGATTGGGAACTGAATATAAGATAAGGGGATTAGGGTCTCATTCCCTCAGTCAGCTCAGTTCAGTCACTCAGTCGTGTTCGACTCTTTGCGATCCCATGAACTGCAGCACGCCATGCCTCCATGTCCATCACCAACGCCTGAAGTTTACTCAAAGTCATGTACATTGAGTTGGTGATGCCTACCAACCATCTCATTCTCTGTCATCCCCTTCTCCTCCCACCTTCAATCTTTCCCAGCATCAGGGTCTTTTCAAATGAGCCAGCTCTTTGCATCAGGTGGCCAAAGTATTGGAGTTTCAGCTTCAGCATCCGTCCTTCCAATGAATATTCAGGATTGATCTCCTTTAGGATGGACTGGTTGGATCTCCTTGCAGTCCAAGGGACTCTCAAGAATCATCTCCAATCCCACAGTTCAAAAGCATCAATTCTTTGGAGCTCAGCTTTCTTTATAGTCCAACTCTCACATCCATATAGTCTCATTCCCTAGCAGATTGCTTTCAGGTCTACAAAAAATCTTAGCATTTCCCACTATTTCCCACTATTCTCCCCATCCCTCTCTAACAAGACTCAGAAAAGAGTTTCACAAGTGTCCCCTAAGTTTGGGAGCATTTGTGAAACAAGAAGCTGACATTCATTTCCTGTTAAGTTTTCTGAAGCTGGAAGGGAATGCTGGCTGGAAACAGCCTCAACAAATGGGGAGAAGAGGCAGCAGATAATGAACATTACCAAACCCTCAACCAAAAGGAGATGAACAATGGTGAATAATTGCCCCCAATGTCCCTGTCTCAGATCAAGCTCCCTAGAAGCAGAGATTAAGACAGGGATTTTAAATGTGTGAGATTAAGCACTGTGGACATATCAGGAGACACTAGTAAGGAAAGGAAGGAAACAAAAAAAGTAAGGAGAAAGACTCAAGTTAGGTATAGCCACAGTCAGTCTAGCTTTGGCCTGTCCATGGTGAAGAGGGCTCTGTGACATCAACCATGCAGCAGAAATGTTTCCCTGCAGGTAAAAGGCTGGCTTTTGTATCCCCATACAAGTCAGTCAGTGCTACTGGCAGCTGGGATAGAAAGGTCCTTAAGCAAGGACAACATTCCATAGAAGGGGTAGGGAGGAGAGGCCATGAGAAACCCAAAGTTCAGAGTAACTAGAGACCATGTACACTAGGTCAGTAAAGGGATCCAGTTCAGGAATCACAAACATCTACTATGCTCACCTTTCTCTGAAGGCAATGTTCTAAGGTGACCTCAGCGCACTTCACGAAAGAGACCAAGCGAATCCAGGTCAGGGTCTTGGGACTCCAGTGTCACACTCCCTTGCACGCCCTGAAACACCACCAGCCCCAGCAGACAAGAGCGTCACACTGCGAGAGCCCCTTCACTCCCAAAGGCCAGCTGAGCCAGTCAATGATTTCTTCAACAGGGAAGTCTCTCCCCCGAAGCTCTAAGCATCTGAAGCTCACACCTGGCCCCTTCATTGATGAGATGACCTCATTGGCTCTGGTCAACACTAATCCCTTCACTCTGGAGTCCTATAGAAAACAATTCCTTAAATCCAATGGCAAGAGGAAAACTCGAGGCGATCTTGAGGAATCCAGTCCAGGAGAAGGCAAGGGAGAACAAGGGCTGCCTGCTAAGAGATGTGTTTTACGTGAAACCAACGTGGCTTCCCGCTATGAAAAAGAATTCTTGGAGGTAGAAAAAATTGGGGTCGGGGACGTTGGTACAGTCTACAAGCGCATTAAGAGGCTGGATGGATGTGTTTGTGCAATAAAACGCTCCACGAAACCTTTGGGAGGATTATCAGATGAGGCTCTGGCTATGCATGGAGTCTATGCCCATGCGGCGCTGCGACACCACCCACATGTGGTTTGTTACTACTCTGCGTGGGCAGAGGATGACTACATGATCATTCAAAATGAATACTGCAATGGTGGGAGCTTGCAGGCTGCAGTAACTGAAAACGCAAAGTCTGGCAATCATTTCCCAGAGCCCAGACTCAAGGACATCCTTCTACAGATTTCCCTCGGGCTCAGATACATCCACAACTCCGGCATGGTGCACCTGGACATCAAGCCCAGTCAGTCCAGCTCTCCTCTGCTCCTCTGGCCATGTTGAATTCCTTCCCCATTGTTGTCAGAATCTGTGCCTGCATGACTGTCAAAGAGGCTGTTAGCTGGCAGAATCCCTCCACGTCCCTCTCCCCCTGCCCACATTCCAGTTTAACAGCTTTAACTACTTTCCCATTGCGCCAAGAGAACAGAAAGAAAAGATAGTGAAAAAAAAAAA
>SJYX01020108.1:480657-501898 GCA_006410675.1 Oreotragus oreotragus
TGGTGATGGACAGGGAGGCCTGGCGTGCTGCAAATCATGGGGTCACAAAGAGTCAGACACGACTGAGTGGCTGAACTGAACTGAAAAGTGAGCAAGGGCTTCACAGGTGGGTGGCTCAGTGGTAAAGAATCCACCTGCCCACGTAGGAGATGCATGAGACATGGGCTTAATCCCTGGGTCAGGAAGATCCCCAGGTAAAAGAAATGGCAACCCTCCTGAGTATTCTTGCCTGGAGGATCCCATGAGGCAGAGGAGCCGGGTGGGCTACAGACCATGGGGTCACAAAAGAGTCAGACACGACTTAGCAACTAAATAACAACAACAAAAGGCAAGCACACTGAGGCACGAAGGAGTGAAAATAATTCAGTTCAGTTCAGTCGCTCAGTCGTGTCCAAATCTTTGCGACTCCAGGCCTCCCTGTCCATCACCAACTCCCAGAGTTCACTCAGATTCACATCGATCTAGTCCGTGATGCCATCCAGCCATCTCATCCTCGGTCGTCCCCTTCTCCTCCTGCCCTCAATCGCTCCCAGCATCAGAGTCTTTTCCAATGAGTCAACTCTTCACATGAGGTGGCCAAAGTACTGGAGTTTCAGCTTTAGCATCATTCCTTCCAAAGGAATCCCAGGGCTGATCTCCTTCAGAATGGACTGGTTGGATCTCCTTGCAGTCCAAGGGACTCTCAAGAGTCTTCTCCAACACCAGAGTTCAAAAGCATCAATTCNGCTTTAGCATCATTCCTTCCAAAGAAATCCCAGGGCTGATCTCCTTCAGAATGGACTGGTTGGATCTCCTTGCAGTCCAAGGGACTCTCAAGAGTCTTCTCCAACACCACAGTTCAAAAGCATCAATTCTTTGGCACTCAGCTTTCTTCACAGTCCGACTCTCACATCCATACTTGACCACTGGAGTGGGTAGCCATTCCCTTTTCCAGGGGATCTTGCCAACCCAGGGATCGAACCCAGATCTCCTGCATCACAGACAGATTCTTTACCTTCTGAGCTACCAGGGAAGCCCAGTAGGATAATTGCACCCGAATTCTTGTCTTATAGTCCTTTTGAAGGGGGCAATCCAAACTAAGATAATTACAAGGAAGAAATTATTCTTATCACTCAATGTTACTTATAGCCATGGTCCCAACTAGATAACCTTATGGAATAAGGAACTGAAAATTGTGTTTGGAGGAAAAAAATAAATGATGCTCTTTCCTGGTTTTGCCTCCCTGAAATTTAAGTTGGTTAATAAACTGATACCCATGAATTATCTAATTTAATCTTCTCAGCAACTCTCTGTGGTAGATATAGTTATCTCTACTTTATTATACATGGGAAAATAGAGGTTCAGAGAAAGTAAGTGTGATATTCAAAGTTTCTCAGCTAAGATTCAAATTCAAGTAATGTGATCCTAAAGTCAGTGTTCTTGCTTATTAAACCAGATCACTTTCCTCAAGTTTTCAGAAACATGACATAGATATTTGCTTTTGCATTTCTAAAATTAAATGTTGGGCTCCTAAAACAAACTCTTCAGACAGTGGTGGTGGAAAGTACAATTTTTAATGTGGTGAAGGGGTGCAGTTTTCCTTTTCTAACATAACCAGAAAGATGAAAGGAGCAGATAGCATGTTCTGCTGTTAAACTGACAGCATTATTGATATTTTTCAAATTATTACAAGAAAGACCCAGGCTTCACATGTTTTATTTAAACCAGTTCCTGCCTTGTTTAAATATTACATTATTTATGTCAAAAATGGTATATTGGATGAACATTTATTCACCCAATAACATTTATTAGTTATAACCAGTTTACAAGCAGTTTTAAGACCAGAATAAAAGATTGGAAAACAGAGGGAAATAAACCAGTGTCTTATTTCTCTGGCACTCTCCTTCAAATGTGGACATTTTGTTCAAGTTATAAACTACATTCCTGATGTTTGCTCTATAGGGTTGACACAACTCTTTAGGCTGCTAGCTTCTAGGAATGACTATTAAATCAGACAAGCAAGTGGGAAGATGTCAACCACAGTTTTCATTCAAGAGGCCACACTGTGCAGTGATTAGGGTACAAACACAGGTATCTGACTTTCTTTGATTTGACTAGGCTTTGACACTTACATGTTGTACAATCTTAAACTAATTAGTTATGCTCCTTAAGACTCAGTTTTTCCAGTAGAAAACTGGAAACAATAATAGGTGGTCCCTGATGTGGTTTGGAAAGAATCCACTGCATTATGTCTACAAATGGGTTCCATGGTATCTGGCAACAGAGCGATCACTCACTAAATGTTATTTATCTCTAACCAATAAAATATTTTTTTCTGATTAGAGTAGAGTATAAGAAGCATGAAAAAAATCCTATTTGCTTCACAAATATTTGGCCTAGGTAAGCACGCCGAACTTTCTTTTAGCCACCAGCTAGAAGCTATACACAAATTCACTGTTTAATGCACACTGGAATGACTGCATTGCTGACACTGTTTACTTGGGACAATGCCACCTACAACATTACCCTAGGGGGACCTTTGTGGGATTAACCCCTTCCCCTGGAGAAGCAGCAGAAGTAGAGAGGAATTGAAAACACAGTGCAGAAAGAATATATGTCAATTTGGAGTGCTGTAAACTTACATTACCATGAATCTGGGATGACAGCATAAGTCACAGGAAGAGAAGCATCAAATGAATTACACAGCCCTTCCCTAAGAAGTGGCAATAAAACAATGAAGGACCCTTTGCCATCCCATATTTCATGTATGCCAGAAAAATTCAACTCAAATTTTGTCTTAATTTTCCCCATGTTTAACTTCTTTCTTACTCCCCTTACCATGAGACTCTGAGACTTATTCTTTCACTTGACATGGATTTATTGAGAGCCTTCTCTGTTGCATAGACATATCTACAGGGCATTGTCAAGCTATAAGTGCCAAGCTATAGTGGTTATTTCCATGGATATATCACAAAATTAAATTGTTTTCCTATTATTTAATATAAATGATGCAAAAAGAGAGCCAGGTAAAAATAAGTGCTTATTAAACATCGCATGTTGTCACTCTCTAGCCAACACCATTATTTTATGTAAAATCATAGTAATTGTCCATCTATTTCATGGCTGCACTTTTGAAAATGCTATATTCTAACAAGGAAGAACACTAGAAAATCATCCCTCAGTAATTTGCTGAAAATACGATGTTGATTCCTCATGGGTGTCTGCGCAGGGGGGTTGCTCATAATTATTTAAATATCAGGCGAGCTAGCTTCTCAGGTCATTTTGGAGGCCCATCATTTTCCTGATTGAGAGATGCAGAAATGCAACCCATGATTAACCTTGTATACACATACACATACCCTGATAACTGATCACTTTTACCCAGTGAATGTTGATATTGATTCAGAATTCGTCTCAATACAGCATGTCAGGAAATGACTTCCACCATCAGTCTGGACACATGAATTGTATTTATCAAGGATATAGCAATCTTTAAAGCTGATGAGGAGGGGATCCTTTTTCAACTTTTTGACATACTGAGTCCCTCAATTCCTTAAATTTGTGCTTTTGGATACACACTTCACTTACAATTAGAAAAAAAAAATGTTTTGAATTGAGAAGGTTTGCATTTAATCTCCTGATTTTAAATAATTTTTAAGACAGATTTATTTGTATATTCCATGAAGATTTTTATTCTGCTTTCACTCATCAGGGAACTAGAAAAAAGTTGGGGCAGTTATTATTTATAAAAGGAGTACTTGTACCTTGGCATACTGTGAAAGTGAAACTCCTAATACATCAAATCCTAGCTTCTGATTCTGAGCCCACAGACTCAAAACCAACATAACGTTTTTAATAAGTTCCAGAACAAAGTGAAGGAACAAAAACATTTTCTATTTAAGATAAAATTCTTGCTTGTTTATCCAAAAAGAAAACATATCCTTCAAAACCCAGTTCATATCATCTCTTGCAGATAGCCATCTTTGCTCATCTACACTGACAATTATTCATCTGTTCCAAAGGTTTGCCATTTCTCACACAGATACCCTTATCATTCTGCACTGTGTCCTCTACCAGATGGGGAGTCCCTTGAAGGCCAGGTGATATCAGAGCCATTTCCTTGCCCTGAGCACCCAGCAGAATTCCTGGCCAAGAGGCAACACTCACTAAATGTTGTCACAACGAAGTAAGCAATATGCTCAGTCACAACACAGAGAGTCACCTTTATAATCATATATTCTTAGGAGATATCAGAGATGGTGGAAATGTAAAGAACAATTAATATAAAGAAGGTCAACAGCATAGAAGAGAAAGATGTAATGTAATCATCCATTCAGTTCAGGAAGTATTTATTATAGAAAAAGGAAGAGAGCATGGAACTCCTGCTTGGTTGGAAATTATCTACAATCCGTCACAAGTAAACAAGTTTTCCATTACCACTCACAAAGAAACTTTAAGTATTAAGTATAAAGATGAATGGTTGAAACTGGAGAGCTAATCAGCATGAACAAACCATGTCAATGATCATAACACTATAATGATACTATTTCTGAATATTCTATTAATTGTTGACAATTACACAAGCTTTGACTTCAAGCTCAAGAGTCATAAAAACTCTCAAAATCACTTTGTGTCTATTGTTGCAGGAAAATGTTAAAGTGAAATGCTCACCTTAGCACCATGAAGAAAAGTTTTATATTCCTAAATACACTTAGAAAAATTAAATGTAGTAATATAATCTTTTATATTTACTGATAAATTAATTTTTAGTATATCATTCTTGTAAGCTTTTGCACGTTTCAAAAACAAGTGTCTCCAATGTCTCTAATAATTGGCAAACATATACACAAATGTGGCGTGTGTGTGTGTGTTCACATTGATATAGATACCCAGACAAACAAACAGAGCAAGGGCTTTAGGTCAGTTGTTGTTGTTCACTCACTAAGCTGTGTCCAACTCTTTGCCACCACATGAACTGCAGCACGCCAGGCTCCCCTGTCCTTTACTGTCTCCTAGAGTTTGCTCAGATTCACGTCTATTGAGTCAGTGATGCTATCTAATCATCGTATCCTCAGCCACTCTCTTCTCTTTTTGCCTTTAATATTTCCCACCATTAGAGTCTTTTCCACTGAGTCAGCTCTTCCCATCAGGTGGCCAAAGTATTGGAACTTCAGTTTCAGCATCAATCCTTCCAATAAATACTCAGGATTGATTTCCTTTCTGTATGTCATTATTTAAATTCTAGCATGGTTCCTCTCCAGTGGTGTGACTGAATAGAAAATTACTTCACCTCCTCCAGCCTGTTTCCTCATCTATTTGCATGGCTGCTTCAGGAGCCACAAGAAAAACATACACCCTACTAGGTTGCTGTTTGGTATTAAGATCTTACATGTCTTAAACAAAGAACTCGACATATGGTAGAATCTCAACAAACAATAGCATAATAAAAATATTATTACTGTAACTATGATATGTTATATGTATGTATAATGTATATATATGTGTATATTATGTTATAAATATGTTAACTGTAACTATGATATAATATGTAAATATGATATAACTATAATATAATATTCTAATATATTGTAACTATAATATAATACATATAATAATATTCATGTATCTTAAGCCACTCTACTTCTACCAACTAGCCCAACAACTCTTCCCCTGTCCCCCACAGTCTGTAATATGATGAATGGAGAAGTCACTAACAGTTGGTGAAAATGGGAATTGAGGGTCCATTAGAATGATGGCAGCACAGATATTAATAACAATTTTCAGATCACTTTCATGCACAAGACTAATAAATTCATGTAGTAACTTCTAATAGTGTAAGATCCCTCATCTATAAATTAGAGACAAAAGAACCCCTTCTTTGCAAGTTTGTTTTGAAGACAGCTTACAATGAATATAATTTATCTAGCACAGTTTCTGCAAAATAGCAGACACTCAAAGATGGCAGCCATAACTATAAATACTATAATTTATACTATGAGATTATTCCCAGGATGAAAACAATGATCAAAATTTATCTCTAATTCCAAACATTCTTTCTGATGGGATGCATGATGGAGGTGTGATACTTTTTTTTTCAGTATCCTCACGTCCTTTTATAGCCCAGCTCATCCTGTCCACATTAGTAGTTCTAGGACATCAGAGCAGGTCTGGGAAAGTGAACAGCCTCAAGGAGAGCATCTCGCACATCTGGATGGGATATTCTATAAGCAGCTATAAGCACACAAGAATCCAGGCATAAAATGGGCTGCTCAACTCATAGAAAAGACTTTTGATTTTTTATATTTTTCCCTTAATCCCTGTGGCTGTGGTTGTGGTTTTAAATAGAGCTGAGTCTTGTAGAATTTTAACAAAAGTTTCTTTGAAAATCCAAAAGAACTATACTCTGTTATTATGTAGCATCTTTTGTGAATTTATTACATAGAGGTATTTAGTTAAACAGAAGTTTCTCTTCTCCAAATTAGTACAGAACATACTTTACTTTTTTGTTTCTGCAAAGTTTCTAAACTTCTTAAATTGTGGTTCATTTAGCCCAATTATAACTTCATGTAAAGAAGACAAACCACAATATGAAAATAAAAGACTGGAAATGTAGCGTACAGCCACTCTAGGAAACACTTAGGCAGGTTCTTTAAAAACTAACCATGGAACTANTTCTAAACTTCTTAAATTGTGGTTCATTTAGCCCAATTATAACTTCATGTAAAGAAGACAAACCACAATATGAAAATAAAAGACTGGAAATGTAGCGTACAGCCACTCTAGGAAACACTTAGGCAGGTTCTTTAAAAACTAACCATGGAACTACCATATGACCTAGAAATTGTACTCCAGTAGAAATTGTCCAGAGAAGTGAATTTATTTTCACCCCCAAAAACTGTACACAAACATCTATAGCAGTTTTATCTATGAGTCAAGAATTGGAATCAGTCCAAAAGTTCATTACACAAACAGTTAAATAGACTATAGCACAACCATGCCATGGATTATGACTCAGGAGTAAAAGAGATAAACTATTGATACAAGCAACCATTTAGAAGGATGTTAGAGAATCTTGTTGAGTGGAAGAAACTAATCTCAAAAGAGTACATACTATTGATTCCATTTTTTGTAACATTTTTGAAATGGCAAACACTTTTAAAATGGAAGGCAGATTCGTGGTTGCCCTAAGGTAGATGACGTGGGAGGGAGGGAGGGAGGAAGGGAACAAATGGGAGGTGAGTGTGATGATAAAGGGTAACATACAGGACCAGGTGACTTCATAGGTGAATTCTACCAAAAGTTTAGAGAACCTATCTTGCTCAAACTCTTCCAGAAAATTACAGAGGAAGGAAAACTCCAAAACTCATTCTATGAGGCCACCATCACCCTGATACCAAAACCAGACAAAGGTGCCACCAAAAAAAAAAGAAAGATAGAATACTACAGGCCAATCTTACTAGTAAACATAGATGCAAAAATCCTCAACAAAATTCTAATAAACAGAATCCAACAATACTTTGGAAGGATCCTACACCATGATCAAGTGGGATTTATCCCAGGGATGCAAGGATTCTTCAATATAGGCAAATCAATCAATGTGATACACTATATTAACAAATTGAAAGATAAAAACCATATGATCACCTCAATGTAAGCGGAGAAAGCCTTCAGCAAAATTCAATACCCATATATGATAAAAAAAAAAAAAAAACTCTCCGGAAAGTAGGAACAGAAGGAACACAACTCAATATAATAAAGGCCATATGTTACAACCTCACAGCAAACATTATCCACAAGTGGGATTTATCCCAGGGATGCAAGGATTCTTCAATATAGGCAAATCAATCAATGTGATACACTATATTAACAAATTGAAAGATAAAAACCATATGATCACCTCAATGTAAGTGGAGAAAGCCTTCAGCAAAATTCAATACCCATATATGATAAAAAAAAAAAAAAAACTCTCCGGAAAGTAGGAACAGAAGGAAAACAACTCAATATAATAAAGGCCATATGTTACAACCTCACAGCAAACATTATCCTCAATGCTGAAAAACTGAAAGCATTTCCTCTAAAACCAGGAATAAGACAAAGGTGCCCACTCTCACCACTATTATTTCAGCTACGTTTTGGAAATCCTAGCCATAACAATCAGAAGATAAAGAAATAAAAGGAATCCAGATTGGAAAAGAAGAAGTAAAACTCACTATTTGCAGATGACATAATTCTCTACATAAAAAAACCCAAAGATGCCACCAGAAAATTACTAGAGATAATCAATGAATATAGTAAAGTCACAGGATACAAAATTAATACACAGAAATCCCTTGCATTTCTATATATTAACAATGAAAAATCAGAAAGAGAACTTAAGGAAGCAATCCTATTCACCACTGCAACAAAAATAATAAAATACTTAGGAATAAATTTACCTAAAGAAACAAAAGACCTGTATGTAGAAAATTATAAGACACTGATGAAAGAAATCATCAGACACTGATAAAAGATCTAAACAGATATTTCTCCAAAGCAGACATCAGATGGCTAAAAAGCAGATGAGGAGATGCTCAACATCACTCATTATTAGAGAAATGCAAATCAACACTACAGTGAGGTACCATCTCACACTGATCAGAATGGTGATATCAAAAAGTCTACAAACAGTAAATGCTGGAGAGGGTGAGGAGAAAAGAGAACCCTCTACACTGTTGGTGGGAATACGAACTGACACAACCACTATGGGGAACAATATGGAGATTCCTTTAAAAACTAGGAATAAAAACACAATATTACACAGTAATCCCACTATGGAGGCTAATTGAAAAAGACACATGTACTCCCAATGTTCACTGCATCACTATTTACAATAGTTAGGACATGGAAGCAACCTAGATGTCCATCAGCCGATGAACAGATTAGGAAGTTGTGTTATCCATACACAATGGAATATTACTCAGCTAGAAAAAGGAACTCATTTGAGTCCGTTCTAATGAGGTGGGTGAACCTAGAGCTTATTATACAGAGTGAAGTAATTCAGAAAAAGAAAGACAAATATCATATGTTAATACACATATATGGAATCACAGATAATTCTATGTGCAGGGCCGCAAAGGAGACACAGATATAAAGAACAGACTTTTGGACACAGTTGGGGAAGGAGAGGATAGGATGACTTGAGAGAATATCACTTAAACATACACATTACCATATGTAAAACAGAACACCACTGGGAGTTTGATGTGTGGCACAGGGAAACCAATCGGTGCTCTGTGACAACAAAGAGTGATGGGGCAGAAGGGAGGTGGGAAGGGGGTTCAAGAGGGAGGGGACACATGTGTGCCTATGACCCATTCATGCTGATATATTTGTAATCACAATATTGTAAAGTATTTATTCTTCAATTAAAAGAAAAAATAAATAAAAGGGTGACAGAAGAGATCATTTTGTGCTATTGGAACTGTTCATTCCCTGATTGAGGTGGCAGATATAAGAACATATACATATGATGATGAAGCTGAAGCTCCAGTACTTTGGCCACCTGATGCAAAGACCTGACTCATTGGAAAAGACCCTGATGCTGGGAAAGATTGAGGAGAACAGGACAACAGAGGATGAGATGATTGGATGGCATCATCAACTCAATGCACATGAGTTTGAGGAAATCCTGGGAGATAGTGAAGGACAGGGAAGCCTGGCATTCTGCAGTCCATAGGGTCACAAAGAATTGGACACGACTGAACAACAACAACAAATACATATAATAAGTCTGTATGCATGTGTGCATGCTAAGTCTCTTAAGTCATGTCTCACTCTTTGCGACCCAAAGGACTGTAGCCCCCCAGACTCCTCTGTCCATGGGATTCTTTAGCAAGAATACTGGAGTGGGTTGTCATGCCCTCCTCCAAGGGATCTTCCCAATCCAGGGATCTGCATCTCTTATGTCTTCTGCATTGCAAGTGGATTCTTTACCTCTGAGCTACCAAGGAAGCCCCATAAGACTGTACAGGACTCACAAATGAGTAGAAATATAACTGGGAAAATGTGAATCAGATTGCTGGATGGTATCACTGTCAATACACTAGTTACCATATTATACCACAACTTTGTAAAATGTTACCATTGGTGAAAATTGGACATGATGTACCCAGAATCTTTCTATACTATTTCTTACAACTAATATTAGTCTACAACATCACAAAAAAATTTCAATTAAACTAAATGTGTATAGCACAAGGGATTATAGCCATTATCTTATAATAACTTTTAATGCCATGCAATCTAAAAATACTGAATCAGTATGCTATATACCTGAAATTAATGCACTATTATAAATCAACTACACTTTAACAAAAATTTAAACTAAATGAACACACTAAGAAAAAAAATTATACAATGTCAGTATTGAAAGGAAATTGTACAGTTCAAACTCTTAGAAAATTCTTGAATTATTAGTTAGTGATTGCTTAACCTCTATTTACTTGGACCAAAAGAAAATTTACCTCCTCCTGAGGTAATCAGTAACAGTTTTCCTCAGTCTGAAAAGTTCTTCCTGAAATTGAAAATGGAATCTCTTTTAAAGAAGCTCCATCAATTGTTCCTACAGAATAACTTTCAGCCCTCATGCACATGGTAAGCCCTTCAAAATCATGAAAAGAGCTCAATTTTTTATTTTTGCTCTGAGTTTGATTTTCTTTATAACATTTTCAGTTATTTTTCCTCATATATCATGCTTTTATGGTCCTTCCCCATCCTAAACAGCTCTTCTCTAAACACATTCCAGCGTCACTGTTTTTTTTTCCTTAAAGCAAAAAAGTTAGTGTTTTAAGTGTGACATAAACAACAGGCTATGATTATCATTAAGATCAGGGAGTAGAGTAAAGGAAACAGGGGTATTTGTAAGGACCACCTGAAAATTACGGATTTTAGTGATGGAATTGTTTTGAAGCTTGACTGAATCTAGGCTAATAACTTAAAATATGATACCGTATAGTTCTGTGAGAGGTTATCATTTGGAGAAACTGAGTAAAGTGTACCCAGAATCACTCTGTATTACTTCTTTAAGCTACTGAAAACACTAATTCAAAAAGAGATCTACAAACCCTCTTCACTGCAGCATTATTTATAATGGCCAAGATGTGCAAACAGCCTGAGTTCAGCAATGGATGACTGGATAAAGAAAATATAACATGTATATATACATATATATGTACACATGTGTGCACATGTTATTTATATATATATATGTTATAAAATTGGCATGAATGTTATTCCACACTGGTTGAATGTCATTACATATATATGTAAATAACATTCCATGTTATTTAAATATTTACACACATATATATAACAGAATGTTATATATATGTAAATAACACAGAATGTTATTCAGCCATAGAAAAGATGAAGATCTTGTTATTTGTGACAACATGGATGAACCTTGAGGGCATTATACTAAGTGAAATGAGTCAGAGAATGACAAATACTTGACGATCTCATTTATATGTGGAATCTAAAAAAGAGGAAAAAAAAGTCATAGATAAAGTGTAGAGACTGGTTGTTTCCAGAGGCAATTAGGAAAGGTTGGCAAAATGTTTCAAGAGGGTCAAAAGGTACAACCTATAAAATAAATATATCTTGGGGATGTAATGTAAAGCATGGTTAATAATGACTATAGTTAACAATATTTTATGGCATATTTGAAATTGTTGAGAATAGATTTTAAGCTCACATCAGAAGAGAAAAATTGAAATTATGTATGGTAACCCATGTTAACTATACTTATTGTGGTGACTGTTTTGCAATAAACACAAATATTAAATCATTATGTTGTACATCTGAAAATAATATGTGATATGTCAATTATGCCTCAATAAAAAGCGAATGCCAAAAACACACCAAAACAAGTCCTAAACTTTAGGCATATCATATTCAAACTGAAAGAAACTGAAAGAAAATCAAAGATAAACAGATAATGAGATTGAAACGTCATTATTGAAGAAAAAGGCAAAAAAAAGGAAAATGGAGGCATCAATATTCATACCAGTCCTACAGTTTTGATCATCAATTTTCTCCCACAAAGACATAAGTGACATCAGAGTAGGACTATTTCGGAGTTTCACGTGGGACCTGACATCTGGGAGTCACTTGATACATTCGTGTCCATCTAATTGTCTATAGATAAATAAAGATGTCCCCAACTTATAAAAAAAGAAAAAAGAAAGCTATTTATTTAAAAACAAAAGGCTTAATTAAAACAACAAAGTAGGAAGGGAGCAGAGACTACCCAACTTCTTCTTCAGTCATAAAAGGCTGAACACTTGTAAAAACAAAGCAAAGCAAATAAAAATGACCCAAACCCCAACCAACTCTGAGTGATTAACATAACCAGATGTTAACATCTGTGAGTAAATATGCTGAAGTGGTTTATGCTTGGCTCCAAATTGCATACAAATATATTTATGAACTCTGGCATCTGAGTGTTTAGAGAAATACACATATTTGTAGTATGTGTTCGGAGAAGTATTGCATTGTCCTAGTACTTTAGTTTTCCAAAACTTTATCTAAACACACCTAAAATCTTGGAGTATTCCTTGACTGTTCTCATTTTTTTTAATATCTCATACTCAATCTATCAGTAAATTCTGTTGTTTCTGTCTGCAAAATACATCTAGAACCTGACCACTTTTTCACTGATTTCACTGTTACCATTATCTCTCACCCAAATTATTCTAATAGCATCATAAATGGCTTCTACTATCTCCTTGTTCTTCTGTGGTCAATTTTCAGCACCTAGAGTGATCCCTTAAAACATGTCAGAGCATGACATTTTTCTCTTCAAAACCTTTCAATGGCTTCCAAACATAAACACCATCATAGAAAAGGTCAGCGCTTTCCATGTCCTGCATGGTCTGACTCCCACTGTACCCCTCTGACCTTGCACCGCCTACGCTTCTCTTCCACCATCTTTCAGTGCAGCCTTACTGGTCTCTGCTATTATTCAAATATGCCAGTCAAATCCCAGCCTCAGGGCCTTTGCACTGGCTGTTCCCTCTATCTCGGATGCTCCTCCTCAAGATATTCACATGACTAACTTCCAAACCATGTCTAGGTGTCTGCTTGAATGTCACATTCCCACTGCTTCCTATTTCTTTCTCCACATTTTTTTCAGAAAACTTAACACCATTTGCATATTACTTATCTTATTTATTAGTCTCTACCATTAGTATATTTGCTCACCAGCATAAGAATATTGCCTTCAACATAAAGGCACTCTACACTTATTGAAAAACATTAATGAATATGTCAGGAAAATGAAGGACTAAGGCATTTTGATAGTAGGAAATATTAAATATTTTAATAAAATTCCCTTCCTTCCAATCTAAACCAGAGTCCTCCTCCACCCTGCCTGTTCCTTTCCACAAAGTACAACTCCTTCACTGACTTCATAAATTCCTCCACAACAGTCACAGCTTGGTTTTTGTTCTAATTGTTCCATATATGACTTGTCCCCTCAAGTAAATTAGAAGCTCAAGAGTAAGAGCCATGTTCTGGTTTTTCAATCCTCTCCCATGACTGGCAGAGAACAAAGCACCCCACAGGTATTCATGAGATAAACACTCCTTGACTTAATTCCGTCTCTGCATTTCATGACCCCTCCTATATTATTCTCACTTTGATATCTATTTTATAATACACTGTAATCTTATGATGATTACGTCTCTTTTGCAAATGTAATTGAGTGCTGTCTGTACCCTGGCTGCACAAGATTTTCCAGTGATATAATTAAATATAACCTTTCACCACCTACCTCACTAACGTTCCCCAGCAGTAGAATCTGTCACCATGTTCTTACCATTAGTTGATTTGGAAAGTAAAGGCTGTCACCAAGGCTATGTAAGTCACATATGAAAGAGATTTCATGAGAAGTTCATCATCACGGAAGGGGAAAATGTTTTGTAGCTTGCAGAAATAAGGAAAGATTTTCGATTAAATCCTCCTGGCTGAGGGAATTTTACCTTGCCATGCATAATAACTGAAGCAACCATTTCCACTAAGCTTTAGAAATGCAGATTCAGAGAATTCATTTTAGAGCAAATCAGAAACTTATCTTTTTATCTGACTGTTTCTATCCTTAAATGTCACTCCAAGTTTGAAGCTCTTGAACACTGTTTTATGTAAAGTCCTGAGAGATAACTTTGTATATTGCAAATTTGGTTTGTATAGCACTGAGTTTTAAGAAAAAGACCAGGGCAGTTTGAAAAACTACAGGTAATGAAAATTCACAAATGTGATTCTACTGATAGAAAAGGGGCAAGCAGGAAAAAAAAAAAAATTTTTTTGTGAAAGATAATAAAATACTGTAAATGTGGGGTAGATCCTAAAAGTCATTTATTTCAACCGCTTTATGGAATGCAGGCAAGTACATCCATCCAAAATGGTGAAATAAATTGTAGAAAGGTCACACTGTGGTTAAGGACAGAAATACAATTAGAATCTAGCTCTCCTATCTCCCTCCCATTTTTTTTTTCCTGTGTTATCAGGGTTTCTCAAGCTTGGCACCACTAATATTAGTGAACATGTTAGTCGCTCAGTCATGTTCGACTCTTTTCAACCCCATGGACTGTAGTCCACCAGGCTCCTGTGTCCATGGAATTCTCCAGAAAGAATACTGGAGTGGAGAGTCATGCCCTCCTTTAGGGGATCTTCCTGACCCGGGGACCAAACCCAGGTCTCTAGCATTGCAGGCAGATTCTTTACCATCTGAGCCACCAGGGAAGCCCTTTGGGGCCAAAAAATTGTTTGTCATAGGGGGCTGTCATGTGCATTCCAGGATACTTAGCATCATCCTTGGTTTTTCTCCACCCATGTCCCCTCCCCAGTTGTAACAAACAAAAAATGTCCTCACACCTTTCAAATGTTTCCTGGAAAGAAAACTGCCTTCCCTCTAATGAACAGTGGTGTCAAACCACTGTTCAACACAATCAACAAACAAGAATAATTGAGAGGTTTCCATTTCCAGTGCAATGATCTGTATGAGACTGTATGCTCAACAGGCACTTGTGTCAGTCAAAATTGAAATCTGGTTGAAATGACAGGAATCTATCTGAAACTAATTTAGACAATGTGATAATTTATTGACTTGCATGAACAAAGCACCAAAGGCAGATCCTAGGCTGTCTGGAAGTAGGAGTACCCAGTATTTCTCCACTGACACTTTGCTTATTTCAGTTCTCCCTTGCTGACCTTATTATCTTAGACCTTTTGTTTAACAGTGGACATGGCCCCAATAGATCTGGAGTCACTTCCTTTCTATATTCAATACTTAAGGTCAAGAAGCAACAATCCTACCACCTTCAATCAAGAAAATTCTAGAAAGACATCATGGACCCAGAACGATCATGTGTCTGATCCTACAGTCAGGACATGGTTACCAGAATGGGGGTGGATGTTAGGGGGAGAGGTAAAGAATGCTGATTCAAAGTATAATAAGAGCAAAGATAATAATAATGTCCTCTATATTGCTTTGAAAATCATTGGAAATAACTATTCTAACTTACTTTACTGTTTCCTTTAAATCTCTATGTACTACAACTTAAGGTGAAGGCTCTTTGAAACCAGATGGAACACTCATGTCCAATGCTCAAGTTCTCAGCAGGAATACTTTTACTGTTAACAAGCTCTGCCTCTANTTTTTTTTTCCTGTGTTATCAGGGTTTCTCAAGCTTGGCACCACTAATATTAGTGAACATGTTAGTCGCTCAGTCATGTTCGACTCTTTTCAACCCCATGGACTGTAGTCCACCAGGCTCCTGTGTCCATGGAATTCTCCAGAAAGAATACTGGAGTGGAGAGTCATGCCCTCCTTTAGGGGATCTTCCTGACCCGGGGACCAAACCCAGGTCTCTAGCATTGCAGGCAGATTCTTTACCATCTGAGCCACCAGGGAAGCCCTTTGGGGCCAAAAAATTGTTTGTCATAGGGGGCTGTCATGTGCATTCCAGGATACTTAGCATCATCCTTGGTTTTTCTCCACCCATGTCCCCTCCCCAGTTGTAACAAACAAAAAATGTCCTCACACCTTTCAAATGTTTCCTGGAAAGAAAACTGCCTTCCCTCTAATGAACAGTGGTGTCAAACCACTGTTCAACACAATCAACAAACAAGAATAATTGAGAGGTTTCCATTTCCAGTGCAATGATCTGTATGAGACTGTATGCTCAACAGGCACTTGTGTCAGTCAAAATTGAAATCTGGTTGAAATGACAGGAATCTATCTGAAACTAATTTAGACAATGTGATAATTTATTGACTTGCATGAACAAAGCACCAAAGGCAGATCCTAGGCTGTCTGGAAGTAGGAGTACCCAGTATTTCTCCACTGACACTTTGCTTATTTCAGTTCTCCCTTGCTGACCTTATTATCTTAGACCTTTTGTTTAACAGAGGACATGGCCCCAATAGATCTGGAGTCACTTCCTTTCTATATTCAATACTTAAGGTCAAGAAGCAACAATCCTACCACCTTCAATCAAGAAAATTCTAGAAAGACATCATGGACCCAGAACGATCATGTGTCTGATCCTACAGTCAGGACATGGTTATCAGAATGGGGGTGGATGTTAGGGGGAGAGGTAAAGAATGCTGATTCAAAGTATAATAAGAGCAAAGATAATAATAATGTCCTCTATATTGCTTTGAAAATCATTGGAAATAACTATTCTAACTTACTTTACTGTTTCCTTTAAATCTCTATGTACTACAACTTAAGGTGAAGGCTCTTTGAAACCAGATGGAACACTCATGTCCAATGCTCAAGTTCTCAGCAGGAATACTTTTACTGTTAACAAGCTCTGCCTCTAATATTGTCCAGGTCCAGCGTAAGATGACTAAGAGAACTAAATATTTCAATCTCACATTGTGTTAAGTAAACACAGTCTCTCTTTCTACATTGACAAGTGTTCTTGTTGTTGCTCTTCAGTTGCTAAGCCGTGTTCAACTCTTTGCAACCCCATGGATTGCAGCACACCAGGCTCCTCCATCCTTCACTGTCTCCCAGAGTTTGCTCAAATTCATGTCCATTGAGTCAGTGGTGCTATTGAACCATCTCATCCTCTGCTGTTTCTTTCTTCTTTTGTCTTGAATCTTTCCCAGCATCAGAGTCTTTTCTAATGAGTCAGCTCTTCATATCAGATGGCCAAAGAATTGGAACTTGACAATAAATTTGTGAGTTCATACATTGACAAATATATCATCATAAAGACCTGCAAGGTCACATTTGAATTTAGAATTATCAAAGTCCTTGTTGTTCTAAAGCAGAAAAGTTAGCCTGAGAAGAGCCAGCTTCCAGCTGTCATGCCAGGCCCTGCTCACCTTTGTTTCACACACACAGCTCCATCTCACACTGTGAGGCCCTGCATGTCCAATCCCAGCTCACTTCCCACAAATAACTGCCTCTCAAATACACTCTGATTCTAGGTATTTCAAACTGTCAGCTTGATCTGTCCTGAGTGGGAGAGATTCAGAAAGAAGCTCAGACAGGCTCTGTAAGTAGAATCTAGAAAACTCTAGGTCTAGGTACAGAGAGCATTTTCTAGAAGGTTGCACAAGCACTTTCTCCCTAACCACATAAACTCTTTTCCCTGAGGAGTGCCAGAGATGTGTCTTCTAAAGCATGGGGCCCAGGATATCTTTTGCCAAGATCTAAGGGGAGTACTTGGTGGAAGATGACACATGTGGTCTGAACAAAACATCTGTGTGCTATAAAATAGTATATTAAAAATTATGCCCTTGTGGGAAAAAAAAAAATACAGTTATGGGTACACCAAACCCTATTCAAGTTCACAACCAAATCAACAATGAAACAACAGTCAGTATCTTGGAAGAGAATCCGAACAGCTCAAGAAAGCAGCAGCGTGAGACTTCCTTAAAGGAAATAGAAATGAACAAGAAACAATACAGTGCTAATGATGGCTTAAGAGCAGAATCAGTGTTGATGGAAAGAAAGTTCTGAGTCAGTGGGGCTGCTGCTAAGGTGGGCACACCAGGAAGTGCAATCTGCTGCAGACAAGAGCCAGACACTGAGGAGGTTCTCCTTTCTAGGGAGCATATTGGATGCAGGCGTTTATTTTTATCTTTCTTTAACATGTAGTTAATGTACAGATATGAGCTGGATCACAAAGAAGGCTGAGTACTGAAGAATTAATGCTTTGAACTGTGGTGCTGGAGATGACTCCTGAGAGTCTCTTGGACAGCAAGGAGATCAAACCAGTCTATTCTGAAGGAAATCAAGCCTGAGTAGTCATTGGAAGGACTGATGCTGAAGCTGAAGCTCCAATACTTTGGCCACCTGATGTGAAGAGCTGACTGACTAGAAAAGAAGCTGATGCTGGGAAAGATTGAAGGCAGGAGTAGAAGGCAGTGACACAGGATGAGATGGTTGGATGGCACTGTCAGCAAATGAACATGAGTTNAGTCATTGGAAGGACTGATGCTGAAGCTGAAGCTCCAATACTTTGGCCACCTGATGTGAAGAGCTGACTGACTAGAAAAGAAGCTGATGCTGGGAAAGATTGAAGGCAGGAGTAGAAGGCAGTGACACAGGATGAGATGGTTGGATGGCACTGTCAGCAAATGAACATGAGTTTGAGCAAACTCTGGAGGACAGTAAAGGAAAGAGAAGCCTGGCATGCTGCAGTCCATGGGGTTGTAAAGAGTCAGACATGACTTAGCAAGAGAAACAAGAACAACATGGAGTCGAACAGATGACATGAAAGTCCATCTTTTTCTGCTGAAGTTTATAATTCTACTTCCATCATTCCAGCTTTCCCTGCCTAAGGAAATGCTTGTGCAACTCCAATATCACTTTTGTGTTAAATTAACATCATTACCTATTAACAATTGTATGTGAACTGATGAGCATTATGGAAATATGTATAACAGAAGAGCTCATTTATTTTTATTATAAAAATTATTATTTCATTGACAGTTATTGAAAGAATGAAATACAGTCTGTCAACCAATTGAAAAATGTGTATTTTCAGCACACAACTGTGTGCCACACAATCCACTCCTTGTTCAAACCACATTCAAATGCCACCTATTCCCACATACTTTCTTTTTTTTTGTGTTACAAATATAGAGTGATCTCATCTGCTTCTGCAAAATTTTATATCCTATCCCTATATGTTCTTTAAGTTATTTATACAGGTTTATTGTCTCCTTGAGAAAAAAAAATTAGGCTGCATTTATCTTTCCACTGTATCTCATTCAGGGTGTGGCTATGAGAGTTCAATAAATGCTTAGTAAACAAATAAAACCTTGAATTTGGAAACCACACTGATCAAACTCAGTCTTGAATCATGGAAGTGGAATGATAACCCTTATCTCAGCTATCTACTCACTCTGTTCCCCTCTGTGAGGCTGAACATAGTATAGAAAAATATAAAAAATTAATACAATGTGATAATAATTATTTTAGCATTTTTAGAAAATCATGCATGAAGCTAAGTACATAATGTACATTAACTCATTTAGCAACCATCCTAAAGGTAAATGGCACTACCTTTATTTCCTAAAGGAGAAGCTGATGTTCAGAGAAGTTAGGGAATTTGTCCAAGATGGCATAGTGGAGGTGATGGATTTCATTGGTAAATCCTCTGAATCTCAATTCCTCATTTATAAAATCAAGACAAATATTTTCCCTGCTGACCTCACAGAAGAGTTGTGCAGTTGAAGTGATCTGCAAAAATCTCCAAGCAAAATCCTATTTTTTACATCTGCAAAAAGTATTAGTGTTTTTTTTTTTAATGTTTTCACATGCATCTAGCACTTAAAAAGCCTTAGGGTTCCATATAAATGTAAAGCATTATTAATCTCTTATGCTGTTTTTATTCCCAAGCTCGTTTTATGCCCTGTACGGTAATAACAGTATCAAGAGCTAATATTAAAATATGCTAAGCTCAGTGCTAAGAGTTTTATACTGATTGTCATAATTTATACTAAGAAAAAAAAAGGTTACTATTCTTAATAACCCATTTTGAGGTAAAAATATATAGAAATTAAACAATTTGCATAATTCATTTTTAGTACATTAGCAGGTCAGGATTTAAACATAACACTACTTTGAAAATTATATTTCATAGTAGAATTCATCCAAGATATCATTGCAACATTGTGTAAAACTTAATGTATGTGTACTTGTTATTGATAATGATAACCTACAAGTATGGTTGGTTAGGAGAGATGCTTAAATTTTGAATTAATTGTGCCATCTAAAGCATCAAAAAAAAGCACTTAACTGAATTCTTTTAAAAAATTATGAATATATCAATCATTTCCATTAAGGAATGTCTCAATTTGCAAGAAAATATTTATAAATAAAACAACATTGTAGATAGGTTGGGTGGAGCAATTCCTTTAAAAACTTAAATACTATTTTATGAAATAGATAAAATGTAAATTGGTCTTCTAAGCTATGTGCATGCATGCTAAATCGCTTCAGTTGTATCCAACTCTTTGTAACCTTGTGGACCATAGCCAGCCAGGCTCCTCTGTCCATGGGATTCTCCAGCCATGACTACTGGATTGGGTAGCCATTCCCTCGTCCAGGAGATCTTCCTAACCCAGGTAACAAACCCGTGTCTTTCACTTCTCCTGCACAGGCAGGTGGTTTCTTTACCACTATCACTACCTGGGAAGCCCTTCTAAGCCATACCATAGATTAATATCATTATGTATAAAATTTTCTCAGTGATAATACACGCTATACAGCCTTGACATACTCCTTTTCCTATTTGGAACCAGTCTGTTGTTCCATTTCAAGTTCTAACAATTGCTTCCTGACCTTCATACAGGTTTCCCAAGAGGCAGGTCAGGTGGTCTGGTATTCTGATCTCTTTCAGAATTTTCCACAGTTTATTGTGGTCCACACAGTCAAAGGCTTTGGCATAGTCAATAAAGCAGAAGTAGATGTTTTTCTGGAATTCTCTTGCTTTTCTGATGATCCAGTGGATGGTGGCAATTTGATCTCTGGTTCCTCTGCCTTTTCTAAAATCAGCTTGAACATCTGGAAGTTCACGGTTCACATAATGCTGAAGCCTGGCTTGAAGAATTTTGAGGATTACTTTACTAGCACATGAGATGAGGGCAGCTGTGCGGTAGTTTGAGCATTCTTTGGCATTGCCTTTCTTTGGGCTGCTATGTCACTTCAGTCGTGTCCGACTCTGTGTGACCCCATAGACGGCAGCCCACCAGGCTCCCC